>JAJHUR010084929.1:0-35021 GCA_027495735.1 Lutjanus campechanus
TCAAGGATAATTATTGCCAATTTTCAGTGACCTATTTTTAATAAAGACCATGAGGAAAAAGGTTGAATTTAACTACTTCATATTGAATTTATTCAACAAGATACACAGGTAATGGACCCAAAAGAACTACCATACAGGTGATCTGACCTGCCATTTTTTACAAAAAATAATTTCCTTACCATCTGCACACATTTTCTCAATCCACACAGTTTCTGTTCTTGTGTCACAGAACAACACGCCTGATAAAATATCAGCTGTTTGTGTGTCACTTGTATCACGCTCCATTATCTGTGGATATGATCACCACTGAGCCAGGGTGTGTTCGTTATGTGCTTTCATGGCGGTTTGCCTTTAATGCACTCAAGTGAAACAGTTGAACAGTTTTCTCATTGCTATTGATGTGTGTCTATTATCAATACATATCTCTATTGTTTCATTGCCCAGGCCAGCCTGTAATCGTTTGACTACACAGACTTGCTTTATCCCAAATTAATAACCCTTAGTCACCATTTCATATGCATGTATGCGGTGGAGCTGCAACGATTAAGTGATTAGTCAATAGATATTTTTCAAGTAAAAGTACTGAACGTCCCAAATGCGAACATTTACTACTTTTCTTTGTATAATGTGAAGATGAACTTAATATGTGTGGGTTTTGAGCTGTTGGTTGGATAAAACAGTTGCACTGAAGACATCAGAAAACAGTACTTAGCTACAGAAACAATTGCCTTTGTTGCTGTCAGGCGACACTGTGAAGTCCCTACTAATTGTAATTACCCCATGTATTTCACGCAAGTCATTAAAGAAAGCAAGCTTTGATTGGTCGGGCTCCAGCTGGTAGTCTGCCATATCTCTCGGCCAAGTCACAGCAAGATTTTTATGACCTCATGATCGCCCAATCTGACACAGCGACCATCTCAACAGATAGAAACTGTTGGCAGTGAATTTAATTTCATGTATCCAATGTTTTAATTGGCAATTGTTCTTCTTTTACTACAGTACATGCATTATTCACACATCTGTCCGTCAGACTTGATCAAGAAATCGGAGCTCTCACTTATTATACGAACAGCGACAAATTATCTCCGTTCCTTTTTATGTATTGTATGGTGTTTGCTTTTTCCCCACAGATTCACATTCTGGAAAATGGTGAGGTTCGAATTTTCAGCCGCAACCAGGAAGACAACACCACCAAATACCCTGATATCATCTCTCGCATTCCCAAGGTAAAACACTTGAACACACAGAACGGCTGCAGCTCAGCCCCTGGGAGAGCAGAGTCGACTGAGCCATGATTGTCAAATGAGGGCTTTTACAGCAGTGCAGATAACAACTGCACACGTTTATCTTGCTCAATCTCTTTCATTTTGCCTCTTTTTCTCATCCTATCACTCATTTGTCTGGTTTCCGTGTGCCCACTCCTCCTCTCTGCCTCGGCCTGTCTCGGGTTGAAACCCCTCTTCAAAGTTTATATGTCCCTTTGCTTGTCCTTACCCTTCAATGTCCTCTTGTCCTCCTTCAGTCATCAAGAGCTGCCACTGACCAGCAGATTTTTTTCTTTTTTTTTTAATTTAGAGAGGTGTCTACTAAGGAAGGAAATTTTAAACCAGCTTAATCTCTTTAATATGTGTTAAAAACACCGGTCGTTAAAATTAAAATCGCAGCTGTGGGGAGGCTTGCCAAATTAGCGGAGCTTCTGCTTCACATGGGGAGAGAGAAAGAGATCACCAGTACCTGAAGCTTTGGCAGTTGGCCTGGGGTTATCTGAGCGCGCTCACTACCTCGACACCTGCTGAGTGTGTTTTTCTGCTTTAGTAAGGAACCGCAATGAAGTCTCCACTCTCTCCTGTCTCATTCAGTGTTGTTGTTTTCAAGATTGTGTCAAGCACACAGCCGTTATTCAGACGTCAATAATATTAAAAGGAATTCCTGTCTGGCCTATCAGGGCAAGCTAATGAATCGGATCAATTCTGAGAATAGTCAGACCATATTACTGATGGGTCCCTCTGCTAGAATTTATTAAGGCGTACTTTATAACTTGTGATTATAAAAGGAAATAGGTGCACTTCTCCTGCACTGAATTTCTCTCAGTGTTCTGCTTCAGAAAAAAAAGAAAAAGAATTGCTTGTTTCTCAAAACAAATTCAGCAATCTGTTTCACATAATTGCATCTACTGTGCCTGTAGTATTTGAGGTCAAACCCATCCTTAGTGGACAGTTTTCATTTATTACTACTGTTAGAACTCCTCTGAGCTGAAAAACAAACCAAAAGGGAGTACAGTTTAAGGACAACTTGCTGTTTTTATCCATCAGACTGCATAGTCAAGGTTTTCATTAATATATAACTGTCTGAAAATAAGAATCAGTGTGTATTTGTTACTTTAGAATGAACTGTTTATATATATCTACAGAGGGCTTCTGTGGAGGCTGCCATGTTGCACCATCATCTTTCTGCTGCAGCCCAGAATGGACAAACCAAACACTGGCCATTTGTGTGTTTTTTGTGAATTTCGTGGCCAATGTAGGTTCTTCTACACGCTTGGAAGTGGGGGAGTGAGAAAAATGTTTCTAATCTGCAGGTTCACCATTTGAGGTCACTAAATCCTAAACATTTGTTCTTGAAAATAGTTTATGAATAATGTGCCTTGGTTCTCTAGTCTCTCATTTTCAAGCTTAAGCAAAAATGAGGAAGAGGAAAAAATGTGCAGAATGGGAGGCTGCAACTGCAGGTCAAAGCAAAGTGACCAATTAGTTGACAGTAAAGCATTCTTTCATCTCACCACTGTGGCCTGACAGCACAAGATAATAGCACTGAACCACGCTGTTGTGGCTGTGGGGAAGCCAAGCTGGGGCTTCCATTTCATAAATATGCCTATTTTTTGGCTCGGAGATTGTTTCCACAGCATTATCAGGGCTGTATGAAGTGCTACTGCAGACCTGACATTTCCTGCTGCACGTTAAAACAGGGATTCCACAGACGTAAAGTCTAAAATTCTAAAAATGAATTTTAGGCCTGAAAATGTCTTCAGTATGATTTTGACGGGTCTTAAGTTCCTTTTTTAAAAATATTTTTGGGGCTCTTATGCCTTTATTAGAGAGGGTAGCTGAGGGGTGGAGGTTTAGCTCAGTTGGTAGAGCATCCGCCCCATGTACTGAGGCTGTGGGTCCTCTGCAGCGGCCACTGGTTCGACTCCTGCCTTCGGCCCTTTGCTGTGTGTCATCCCCTCTCTCTGCCCCATTTCCTGTCCACTCTTCAGCTGCACTATACAATAAAGGCACAAAATGGCCAAAAAAAATAACTTAAGGGGAGAGAGAGAGTTGGGGGATGACATGCAGCAGAGGGCCACAGGTGGGAGTCGAACCTATGGCCACTGCAGGGGACTCACAGCCTCAGTGCATGGGGCAAATGCTCTACCAACTGAGCTACCTGGCCACCAACAGGTCTTAAAAATTGATTGGATTGTGAAGTTGACATTACTTTTATAAAGTTGCATTGACTTCAGTCTCACTTAAATGGCTTTTTGGGAAGAATGTGTATTGATCATGCTGTAATGACTACAAAGCAAAACCAGCAAGGACCCACTTTGTACTCAAGTCAACTCCTGCAACTCAGGAGCAGTGAGGATATAGAAGAGCTGTTTCAAACCATGCTCCCTGGTTCTGACATAGTTAAAACCTTTGCGCATTTTTTGCCAGAATCAGTGTTAAATAGGTCTTAAATTGCTCTCTTAACAGTCTTAAAAAGATTGTAAACGGTCTCAAATTTAAGTTGCTGAAACCCACAGAAAGTGTGTAAAAACTTTTTACGGGGGGCACTCTGGTGGCCTCTGGGTTTAAGCCACAGACCATGAACATCTCCAGTTAGCAGGGTTCAACAGTAGAGATTGCCTGATGGCACAGGGCTAGTAAAAAGTCATGTCAAGCCATTAAATACAATCAGCCAGTTGCTCAATTGGGCCAGTGCTAGAAAATGTTTAAAAAAAATCTTTTCTTTGAAATGATTGCACTACTACTGCTTTTCAAGACTTCACTCTGCTCTTCCTGTCTGTCCTTGAGTGAGGGTGAAGTGAAAAGACACATGCACAGCACAAGTTGATTACTTCATAGATTAAATGCAGATCATTCCTAAAACAGCTTCTGATTTGAAATGCGAAAGGGACATTCCTTGAATTCTTTTTTTTTTTTTAAAGGACATAATTATTGGAATGATTTGTAAAATGTGTGAAATTACAAGTGCAGATAAAATCAGCAAGGCCAGTAGAAATTTTCTTTGGACAAGTAGATTCTTGACCTACTTGCCCGACCACACCAGTGCAAAAACATTATTGTTTGACGCTGCTGGTCAGGGATCTTAGTTGCAAGTCATTCTCCGTCTCCCTCTCTTCTCCTTTCCTGTCATCTTTCCTCTGTCATCTTTTTTAATTAAGATATACAAATACACCAAAAAAATACTAAAAAGCAACTTTTCCGATGGCAAACCAGAGGGAGGCTTTTATTTTGAAGTAGCTGTCGGAAATGCAATGGTTTCATCATCATCTTCAAAATAAGATATGGAGTTATTCAAATCAAATCAAATCAAATTTTATTTATATAGCGCCAATTCACAACAAAGTTGTCTCAAGACACTTTACATATAGAGTAGGTCTAGACCACACTCTATGAACATATTTACATCCGACTATTGAAACAATTCCCACATAGGCAAGCGCTTTGGTGCTATTTGGTCAGTGGATGAGCTTTAAATATTGCAGGGAGGGATGGTAAAATAAGAAACTGCCATGGTTAGATTTTAAGAGATGCTCATACTACAGTCTGTGTGAACCAGCACACCTCTAGCACATCAAGGTAAAAAGCTTCTTTTATCTTGCCCTTCAGTCCCGTGGCAAACCAATAGTTCTGTGCCAGCATGACATGAATGGTTGTGGTTGCTCACGGCTCAGCTCACTGCAAGTAACTCTCCCTCCCCGTCCTTTCCAGCTATTGACAAACAGTATTAGGTCATGACAGCATGTGAAAAGTTTACTTTTCAGCGCTCCTCGCCCCCTCTTTTCATTTTAGTCTAGCGTTCTCTCTCTCTCGCACCCCAGATCTCATCATTTCACATCTGCCCTGTCACGTTTCTCTCATGCTGATTTTCATTTTCACTCCTTTTTTTCTTTTCAGAACTTGAAAAGCAACATGATGGCTCTTTGTCTCTCACTCTGACCTTATTGCTCTCTGTCCACCTGTCTCTCTCACATATCTCTCCGTCTAATCATTTCTGCCTCCTTTCTTCTTCATTACTTCTTGATGATAACCTGTTCGGTCCCTCACTACTCGCTGCTCTCCTTTCACCTTCCTTTCTCCTCTCTTCTCGCTCTTGTCTCTTTCCTTCTCTCATCTTTTTTCAGCGCTTTGATTCAGCCTGTCTGCAATTTTACCTTTTTGGTCTGTCTCTCTGCCTCTTATACTCTTCTTCTCTCCCTCTACACACCTTACACATTCACTCTGTCGACACTCCTGACTGCTGTCTTCGCTTCCCCTCTCACATGTTTTGTTTTTGCTTCTTCTTTATCCCCATCTCCCTTCTCACCATTTGGCTTTCACACTCCTTTCCCACACATCTCCCTCCCTTTTTAAAAAATATTTCTTTCACTTTTTTTGTCTCTTTTTTTCTCTTGCTCCTCTCCCATCTCCTCACTCCCTCTGCGCTCCTTAACCTGTTCATATTTCTTGCCTTTACCTCTCTCCTTTGCTGTCTCTCGCCTCTCTTTCTCACCATTACCTAAAGTGTAAGCTCCTGGGCGAAGAAACAGTTGAACGGCGTGAAAAAATTGGCTGCTTGTACTTAATTTGCATGCTGTGAGAAAGACGCACCCATTTTTAAGTGATGGCGTCATTTCATTTTATTCAGTCTGAGCTTGAAACGATTTTCTTGTTTATTCAATGCGTGACTCTTAATTTACGACCTTTAATTTACCATGATTGTGCTGTAAAAATGGCCCATGTCAGTTGTTTGAACGAAGCTTTCATCAAGGAAATCAATTGTTGATCATTAACGTGGCAGACAATAGAAGAAAGAAATCCTTAAATTAAAATATGCACCCATAGTCCTTACATGTTGTCATGGATGTGCGTGTGTGTTGACAGATTCTCATGAACACAATAAAATGAACAAAGTCTGTGTGAAACTTCACACCAACACTGCATAGAGGAGATGGTCTGATTAGATTTTACAGCACCTTGCTGCATTATTTTGCATATTAATGAGGAAAAAATAATTTTCCCGAAGCTACCATAGTGCCTTAATGCTTCTAATTATGAATTAATATTAATACATTAACACATCAATATTAATACAAATACATTAATTGGTAATTAATGCAGTACTTAGCCTAATGACCTTTTGAGTATAACTGGTTATATTTTAGATATTTGACTGTTTCCAAACAACCTGTTAGCTCTAATGTGTCTCTTATTCTTGACTCTGATTGGCTCTCTGATCACCTTTTAGATTTAACTTCCTGCTCTGCTTCCAGTCTGGTACAGGTCGTAAATTAAAAGCATCCTGGTGGCCCCAAATCGACCAGGACGCAAGAGATTAACATCCCTAAGCTCCACACACAGGATTTGGCGGCTCAGATAATTAGCAGCCACTCCTTCTGATCTTGAAAATCAGCAGTGATAGTCAATATAATCTGCCCATAGATGGCTTATCCCCAGCCTAAATCCTGTCAGTGTTTTTCCTGCGCAGGGAAATATCAGCTGCCAAAGCCTTTTAGTTGATGCAGACATGGAAAAAAACAAACAAAGTGAGAAGAAAAACTGCAAAACATCTCTTGGTGAAGCATTTTGCTTTTGGCACAACGTGGGCATCCAACCAAAGGAATGAGGGGGTGTGTTTAACACTTTGGTAACTGGTTGAGGAGAAGAGACGGTAGCAGTAGACATGCCTACTCAAGAGGAGCGATAAATGTAGTGTGGAAAAAAAAAATGTTAATGTGTTGACTTCCAAAGCATTTGGCAACAAATTGAGGGCAGCTGAAGGTCTCGAAACAGCCTGAACGCAAGTTCAATTTGATTGCCTGTATCCATGCCTTTTAAGAGCTCCAAGTTAAGTCTTGCACAGAGTTTAAATCTCCAAGTTTGTTAGATTTAGTTCAATGAAACTTTGAGGAAATACTGATTGCTACAGCAGATGTTGCTTATATGCAGATTGTGAAATAATATCATCTGTCTTTTTTGTCTTGAAAAGCCATCCTCATCTCTTTCTACTAAATAAAATCTCTTATGTCCTCGTAAGAGATGTGACAATATATCAAAAATTGTAATATTACAATAATAAATGTGTTGATACCAGACTGTGACAATATCTATCATCATACAACTCCAATTCCAAAAGAGTAGGGACATGGTGAAAAACTTGATTTGCAAATACTTACCAACCTACATTCAATTGAATACAGTGTGAAGACAAGATATATAATTTTCAAACGGAGTAACTTTATTGTTTTTTGTAAATATACACTCATTCTGAATTTGGTGCCTGCAATATTTTCCACTGTGACACACCACCTTTTCTTTTAATCCTTAGTAAGCATTTGGGAACTGAGGTAATTTGAAATTTGAAAAAAGGAAGTTCTTTCATCGTCTGGATGGCAGCATATGTTGCTCCAAAACCTGTGCATACCTTCCAGCATTAATGGGGCCTTCACAGATGTGACAGTTACCCATGATGCCATGGATACTAACACAACTCAGTATTGTCACAGATGCTGGCTTTTGAAGTTAGCGTTGGTAACAAGCTGGATGGTCCTTTTCCTCTTAAGCCCAGAGGTCATGATGTCCATGACTTATGGAAACGATCTGAGTTGAGGACTCGTCAGACCACAGCAGACTTTTCCACTCTGCATCAGTTCATATTACAATGAGGGGCCCAGAGAAGACAGCAGCGTTTCTGGATGTTGTGTGATAGAGTCTTAACTTGTATTTGTAGATGCAGTCACAACAGTTTGCCAAAATGTTTCAGCGCGCATGTAGTATCTTACATATAATTATGTGTTTTACAGGAATTCAGTGTTGTTTTCAACCTTGTTCCTTATGTGCAGAGATTTCTCTGCATTCTGTGAAGCTTTTAATGATATTATGGATTGTACGTGGTGACATCCTTAAAGTCCTGCAGTTTTGTGTTGAGAAACGTTCTTCTTAAACTGTTGGACTATTTGTTCACACACTTTTTTGTGTTTATGAATGAGCCGTTCGTGAATGCCCTTTAAATGTCCAATCATGATTCTGTCACTTGTTTCCAATTAACCTGTTTACCTGTGGAACCTGAGCACAACTTTCTTAGTCTTTTGTTGCCCAAACTTTTTTGAAATGTGTGAGAGGCATCAAATTCAGTGTATATTGATAAAAACAATCAAGTTCATCAGTTTGGACATTAAATAATGTGTCTTTGTACTGCATTCAATTGAATTTGAAAAGTTTTTGCATCGTATCATTTATAATTCCCCTTTTCTGTATTTTCATTATTTCTTCAAAAGGTGAAGAAGGACTCTGTGGTCTCCTGCGTCCTGGACTCGGAGGCGGTGGCCTGGGATCGTGAGAAGAAACAGATCCAGCCCTTCCAGGTCCTCACCACCCGTAAGAGAAAGGTATGGATGGAGAGGACTGTGCTACAGTAGGAGATGGGTGTTAAAAGGGTAGAAAGTAGGAGATGATGAGTGAAGAAAGAAGAAGTGAAAAGGTTGAAGAGGAAAAACAGGACGAAGATAAAGACCAGAAGGTAGAGGAGAGGCAGATAATAGAGTGAAATGATCCGGCAGACGGAGGGAGATGGACGGAGAAAGAGCAGACAGAAAGAGGGGGAGATTGATAAGTATGAGACAGAAGAGTCAAATGGATCGAGGAGAGAGGAGGGGGTGTGAGATTGCAAATGCCAGCGAGGTGTTTTTTCAGTTTTGATCAGAATAACGGCCTCATTCCACCACACCAATCACATTAGAGCGAAACAGCTCCCTTTACCTTGTCTTTTTGCGTGCTTGATGACCTCTTTGTAAATTAGGAGAGGAGAAATGAGAGTGCAAATATGGCGAACAGGATGATGAAAATGCCTGAAAATGATTATCCTGATGATTTTTTGCTGGATACTGTTACTGCCACTATGAAATCATGATTATTTGTAATGACGGTTTGATGCACAAACTGATTGTACTGTGCTTCTGGCGTTTTGTAACAACATTGCCACTGTTTTAGGACCATGAGCATTCTTGCTGAAATGAAATATTTCAGACGAGGAGATGAAACCCGATACAGACTAATTAAACATCATTAATGGGCGGAGGGGAAAGTAATGAGGGAGTGAAAAGGAGAATGAAGGAGAAGACGGATAAATCAGGAGGGAAATCGTTCAGGTTTGAAGACTGCAGAGGCATTTTATTTTGTATTCTGTTATTGATCACATCTCTTCCCCTTTTTCCATCGAAGTTGTGGAATATCATCAAATGTTGGTGTTTGCTCAAAGGACATTAAGAGTTGGATGATCCAGCTGTTAGTACATCCGAATTATAATTTAAGTGGCGATTTATGCATCACTGAATTTAAACATAGCTCCACAAAAAACACTCATTTTGTAGGGATTAGTTGTTGCCAAATATTTACATCCAGTAACTGCCATGTGTTACTTTCACCTAACTAACTGAATCAAACAATAAAATTTGCCTCCTTCATGACCAGTTTGGATAGAAAAGGACAAGAGATGATATGAAATATGGCTGACACATCTTAACTGATGCTTAATCAAATATTTTAGATTGCTTTTCACCAAAAAAACAGATCATTGCACCTCGAATAACAAAGTATTATACTAATAACGTTTCGTTAAATTATGAAAAACGCAAGTCTGCATAATCTGATATTTTTCACTCATTCAAAAAAGGCATGAATAGTGCTTACTCTGAAACTCATGTTTCTCAACGAGTGCATATATAAAAGAAATATTGACTACATTTACAAAGGATTGGTAGGTGATTTTGAGATATTATTCAATCATTTAAAATCAGTTATACTTGGAAGTTGTGGTTGGAGCTGGGTTTCAGTGGCTGGTTCTGTTTCGGGATCCAGTTGTCACACTGTGTCCTAACTGAATTTAATGCATCGTTTTATGTTGCAATGTTCTGACTGGATGTGAGCGATGCAGCATGGTGTAGTGTGATACAGTGCACCATTTTAAGCTGAGTTTTTGTCAGATGCCCGGTTTTTCTTTATTTTTATTGACTATATTGTATGTCATTTCTTCAAAGAAAATCTAAATTAGAAGAGCTATGATACCAGAACTCGAAACTTTGATACAATACTACTATTTAAAAAAAGGTACTTGATATCTCTTTCATTACCAGGACAAAAAGAAATTAAGAGATCCTAGGCACACAAAATAGGATAATTGTTCTTTTTTCTTCTTTCTGTCAACAATTTGCATGCAGTGTTGGTACAAAAAAAGTCAGTGAATACTGATAATTTTCATGCTGGAAAGTAAAGACTGAACTAGTCTGAATGAGCACTTTATGATACCATCACATGTCCGTATTGTTTTTAAACATGGTATTGAAAAAATATTGATACTTTTGACAACTTTAATCTAAATATCATATACATATTAAATGGTGGTGGAGTGGTTGACGGTTTCCACATTTGCCAACTGAGATTTGAAGCCCGACCTTCTTGCTGTGCGGCGAGTTTGCATGTTCTCTCTGTACCTGTGTGGGTTTCCTCTGGGTGCTTCAGTTCCCCCCACCATCAAAGGTCAATTAGGTCAGTTCTCGAGTCAGCACCGCTGAGCAAGGTCCTGGCTGAGAACTGGAGAACAACAGCTGCCCACTGCTTCTAATACTTGAATGGATTAGACACTGAATCTGACTGTATAATTGTTCTTTATATGTCACTGTAAAGTTGACCTTTATCTTATTTTTAGCCTTTAAAAAGTGCAAATGTAGGAAGATAGCAAGTAGGCTTACTCACCAATCGTTTACTTGAGTGGTTACATCTCCAGTATGATCTCAGCACACAGATGATACATTACATAACAAAGTGCATATTTAATGGATTCAGTATGGACAGAGAGTGTGTGATGTGACAGGATTGTCAAACACACGCATTCAGTTAGAACACGGTGCCAGTCTGCAAAATGGCCAGATTCGGCCAGTGGAAAACATAAAGATATCTGGCCTCTTATTCTTAAACTGTTAGTTTAATGTGTCCAATACAGTTAAGGTACATGTCATACTTTATGCTGCCCATTTTCAGGTTGTAGGCGCAGGTTGTGAACATAAATTAGATTGCCTCTAAAAACTAGTTTTTCTGCCTTCTCTGCCAGCTAAAGGTAATTGTACATCTTCGAGTTGTAGTTATTTTAAAGTTAGTTACTAAACCTAACAAGATTTAAGTGATTTGAAAGGATTTGGATTTGACAGCTTGTTCTGCTGTAGTAAATTCTGTTTACATACAGTAGCTGATTGCTTTTGGTTTGAAATATCTGCAAATGTTTCCTGGCAGCTTATTTACAAATTAATATTTTTTAATGGCCTTTCTTGAAGTTGACCTTTGGAGTTTTTTCTTGTAAATAAAGGTTCCGATTATATTCAGCGTTACCAAACCACAATGTGTATCCTTGATTGGAAGAAATGCGCTGAGTGTATTTTCTTTCTGATAAAACATTTGCAGAAATAACTGTTTTGATCATTTTGAACCTACATTGTTTACATCCATATTAATTGCTAGTAGTCTTCTTCTTCCTTTCCTTTGTTGGTGCAGTGGTGTGTTTCATCAGTTGCTGCTGTTCCTTAAAAGTCTAAAATCCAATAATTTGACTATTAGGCCTTATTAAAAGGTCTTAAATGGGATTTTCATCTTGAGGTCTTAAAAATTGATTGTACTATGAAGTTTGTTACTTTTGTAAAGTTACAATAATTTCAGTCTAGCCTTTAAATGTGTTTTGCGGAAAAAAATATCGACCATGCTGCAGCAAAACAACATTTTTAGTCTTTGGTTGAAGCCTGTTGAAGATGATAAATTTGAAGTCTGCTTCACCGTGAGCATTAAAACGCTCAAATAACAAACTTTTGGTTTGAAGGTATTACGGTCACATGGGAAGTAGGAAAAACAAAACTGCTGTAAAAAAACAAACAAACAAAAAAACACTAGCAAACACCTGCTATCACCCCATACTGTTCTGTATTCACATCACCAAAGTCTGGCCCAAGTCCAGACCCTCTCTGCACTAACAACATTAATAAGTGCTAGGACTTATGATTGTCCTTCATGTCCAATGCATTTGTTTCTGACAGTATGGATGTGAAATAGGTGTTGAAAATGTCTTAAAGTCTTAAATTTAACTCATTGAAACTTGCAGAAACCCTGTTCTTGGTGTGTTACCACCACCTATAGAGCAGTGGAATAGTATAAAACCACTAGCAACACTGTGTATCACATCCTGCCCTGTTAAAAACACTCCTCGGTAGAGCTACTTGTGGTGAAAAACTGGACACAGCATCGTTAAGTTTTAATGGTACAACTGGTTTGAAATGATCTTGTAGCTAAAAAAGAGAGACTTAACATACAGACATAGTAATGGATTAACAGATAGCACAGAGAACACAGTTTTGGAATTCAACATTGCATTGGCACAGTCGTGGAAAAGTCCTGGAGTTTTACATCAGGGCCATGGAGGAAACACCATAATAAGGCAGCACTGACAGACAGGTTCAAACAAGAGTGGAATAAACAGGATGAAGTGCAAGAGAGGTGAGAGTAGGAGATGGAAAAGCAGGAGAGGTGAGTGAAGTGAGTTGAGGAGCAGGAAGAGGGGGGATGAAGACAACTAGGAGGTGTGATGCTGTTAAAAGGTAGAGGGGGAGGCAGGAAGGTGGTTAACTTTCAAGATGAACGGGGGAGAAATCAAAGAGGCTCTTTGTAACAAGTCCCAAGGTTGGATGTAGCGATTTGTGAATAAGATGCGTCTATTTGCATATTTTTGTCAAGGGAAAAATATTAAAATGTATTTGTCTCTCTCTGTGTGTGTGTGTGTGCATTGATGCCTCTCTGCAGGACGTGGATGCCTCGGAGATCAAAGTCCAAGTGTGTGTGTACGCCTTTGACCTCCTCTATCTCAACGGTGAGGTAAGGCCCCTGTGCTGCTGCTGCTGCTGATGATGATGAGGAAAATATTACCCAGAGATCTCTCTCAGTGCTGCCGTTGTCATTTAAAAAAACGCTGTGTGTGTGCGTGTTTATTGTTTGCAAGCGCACGCGCGTGCTCGTCACCCCACTGAGATGCGAACAGCGTCCCTGAATGCCAATGATGGTGCTACTGGAGGCCGTAACTAGATAATGATTGTAACGCTCATTGTAATTCCAGCGGAGTGTGTCTGAGTGTGTGTGTCTGGGACTGTCTCTCTGAGTCTGTGTGTATGAGAGAGCGAGTTGGTGCCGTTTTGAGACTGTGTGTTGTGGGTGGTAATTGTGACAGTGTGTGCGGGATTGAGGGTGTGTATGATTCCATCGAAAGGATACATTCATTGAGCTAATTTCCTAAAAGTCAGCTAAAGAAAATGCAAATGAGTGAATGTTTCCATCAGCCAATGCTATGTGACTTCTCCCAAGTGGACGGAAACAAAATTATAGAATTAAAAGAGCACCAGTGACTCTTAAGTTGTGCCATTTTATTGCTGCTTCCCACCTAATATGGCATTATGTAAATGTTATGAATTAATTTGTCTCTGTACACACATACTTTCCGTCTTCTTTTGAGTGGTTGCCCTTTTTTAATTCAGTCATTTGTTTGTTTTTAATTGATTACTTCTCTGTTCTGCAAATTTCAAGTGTGAAATTCCTTGTGCACTGCAGTCCTCGTCCCTGCTAACTCCATTGTTGGCCTGCGAAGGGCTCTTTCATGCTTCCCCTCACAGAACCCTCCACATCAACACCCAGCTGACCATTAGGGGCTGCAGCAGGACTGTAGCTACCACTGAGGACATCAAGGTCATGTCCTTGGTGCTATTTTTGGGAATTTGGCAGACCAGAGGAGGAGTTAACATTTAACATAATAGTATTTTTTTGTTTTTTTTTTCAAGTTTCAGACAACAGCACATTAAGCAGGAAGATGTCAAAATGCATATGTTTATAATTACAGCCACAGATGTAATTTAAATGAGCAAAATAAATAGTTGCACTTTATTTAACAGTGGACTAATAAGATGTAATAAGCCATACTTTATTTTATCAAATTAAACTAGAAATAATGTTCTTTATTAGACAGTATTTGACCCTTATTAGACTTTATTAGAGGGTAATTAGGGACACATTACAACACAACTGTACCGTGGGAAATAATACACTTTAGTTTACACTGTTTCTAATTACCCTCTTTAGTCTAATAAGGGCCTAATAAAAAGTTTTAATACTGTCATAAAAAATATCTTTCCTAGTTTTTGTCTAATTTGATCAAGTATGGCTTGTTATGTCTTACAGGGTCTAATTAGGGTACAACTATGGTCTAAAGAACATATTTCTAGTTTTTGTCTAATTTAAGTACTGCTTGTTCCAAACCAAATAAACAAAGTGCTTGTTGCATTTGGAAGAACATGCTGGGTACATAAATATGAATCACTTTAATTATTGATTATCTGTCAGTTATTTTCCTGTTTGATCAATATGGTCTATAAAATGTCAGAAAACAGTGAAACTTGTCTCCGAATATACTCATACTGTAGAAGGCTCCAAATACGGGCAAACTGCTTAAATTTGATGTAATAATTAATCATGATTAAAAAAAAATTGATTGATCTTCTGTTGTTTGACAAAGCATTTCAGCTCAATTTAAGCAATCTCACAGCCAATCACTGCAAGTGCTCTTCATAAAAAAAAGAACCTTTGAGAAAAGGCATTAATGAAGCCCTGACTATGACAGTAAACTGAATGTCTTTGGGTTGTGGATATAATATAACATTTGAGGAAGTCTCCTTAGACTTTGCAAAACAGTGAACACATTCTCCATTTCTCACATTCCAAACAACTAATAGATCAATTGCAAAAATCAACAGATTAATTGAGAATAGTAATAATTAGGTGTATCCCTAAACATGAAAATAAGAGGAAGCCATCCCTGCAATCGCCATCATTGGCTGGAAAAACGTGCATCTGGCAACTTTTACTCTAAATATGTTGGTGCTTTTCCATATCTGCAAAGTGTTCGACTTGTTTTGAGATATTCTAGGGAGTTTGAGGCTGTTTCATTCATTGTCTTTTAAATGCACAAATTCAAAAAGCCCAAAAATCTGCAGCAGGTGTTTGAAAACCTGCTCATAGTGATTGTGTACAACCAAGGCTGTGTGTTCTGCTGGTTTGAGACTGTACAGTATGTGTGTTTATGCACGTGTGGGTGTTTGTATGTGTGTCCAAAGCCGTCGTGACTGTGTATCTGTGAGTACACTCTGAGACTGTGTGTTTGTGGGTGGGTAGCATTTCATCCTTGTCATTGCAAGGCTCCAAGCTATGAAGAGGAAATGGTTGTAATGATACCCAGTTTTGCCATTTGTAACGATGTGTGTTTGTGTGTGTGTAGTCCCTGGTGCGACAGCCGTTGTGTCGGCGTCGGGCTCTGCTGAAAGAAAGCTTCTCAGAGGTGGAGGGAGAGTTTGTGTTCGCCCGATCCATCGACTGCAACGACACCGACACCATCGCCGAGTTCCTGGAGCAGTCTGTCCGAGGTGTGTGTGTGTGTCTTTGTGTGTGTATGTGAGAGACGGAGACAGACTTTCTTACTTGTTTTGTCTTGAACTTTTTGTGTGTGTGTTCTTGTTTCCCTGCCTGCTGTCCCTGTGCGTCTTGAACCTTTTTTGTGTGTGGGTGTGCTGCGTGTGTGTTTCATTTCATTTGTGCCCTTGCCTGCTGCCTTCATGTGTAAATTGTGTGAAGGGTGTGTGTGTAGTAGTTGTGTACTTGTTGTTTCCCTGCCTGCTGTCTCTTTGTTTGGCCTGTATGTTGTTTGTTGCACCCATACGGGCAAATACAGAGACAGAATCTGTGAATTGTGTAATTGAGTTTTCTTGTGTGGTGTGTGTGTGTGTGTTTGACTGACTCTGTATATGAGAGAGAACATAGAAATGTGTGTCCCAGTGTGTGTTACATATGTGTGAATGAGATATATGCCTGTGTCCTTGTCTACTGACTCTCTTTGAACCTTTGTGTGTGTGTGTGTGCATGTGTGTGTGTCTCAGAAGGAGACAAAGACCTCCTATGTATCTGAAAGATAATCTGTTCATTTCCTTTCTGCACGACTAGAATCGTGTTTTGGTGTATTAATGTGAGTGTGTGTGTGTGTGTGTTTAGACTCCTGCGAGGGCCTAATGGTGAAGACTTTGGAGAAGGATGCCACCTATGAAATTGCCAAACGTTCTCATAACTGGCTCAAGGTGTGTGACATAGCAGTAAATCACCCACGCTGATCCCAAACAACAACACATGTGCCACACAATTGAAATACTGTTGTTTTCTCATGACTTAAATGCAAAGAAGTGAGCACATTTATGTTATGCTGACTGCATATAAAGGTATTAATTTACTTCTCTGTAAGTGTCACGTTACTTTTTCACATTGTCATTTTAAAAAGACTCAGATTGTCACATTTACCAACAAAAGAAGGGCTGCAGTGAACCAAAAGAAAATCTGTTGACAAAAATTCTCCCAAATCTTCAGCCAGTCAATTGATCGATGGGGGAAAATATCTGCACTTTATCTCTAGATTAATTAAATTGACCACAGTGCACAGAGTGCACAACCTAAATAGCTACAACCTAAATGTGTGCAGATTTCACATGTAGCTATATCGTTACCTTCAGGGCATTTCTATCAAGTAAATACACACACACACACAGCAGCAACAGAAACCCAGATCAGAACCAGCTGGCTTCTGTACAACACCACAACCAACACAGCTCACTTGCTGCTCATTTACTTGCTTGAAATGAGGCTTAACGTTCGCAGTTTCTCTTAACTGTCTCTCAGTATTACAAAGTGAGTCTAACGTTGTCTCAGCCTGTGGATATAGCAACATTAGCAACATCATAGCGCCAAATTCAACAAGATAACCTACAAAATCAACAGTACAGCAACATAAAACATGGCAAAACTTGCAGCTTTCAAGTTTGAAGTTTTAAAATAGATTTAGATGTTACCGGGCAGCACTCATTAAGGAAGCAGTCTGGTGGAGTAAAATCTACACACCGGTTGTTATCAAAAACATATTTTTTTATCCTCTCAGTTCCTCTGTCTTTTCTGGCTGGAGGCTGATGTAACAATTTGTGCTGCTTCGCTGAAATGGTGTCAGTTAGTTTAGAGCCAAGTAAAAGTTGAGTAAACAGGCTACCATTCAAAAATAAAATACATCTGGTCTGCATATGTCCCACCCCTGACAGTAATGGATAAAGAAGCGCTTCTCTCTTTATTAATGTAACACCTGGGGCTGTCTGGTTAGTTGTTATGCTCTTGTCTGACCAAATTCTCATTGATCAATCAACCACAAGGTGTCGGCCCTCAAAAAAAAAAAAAAGTATTACATAGTCTTTAAATTTTGTTTGGGAAGGTCTTAAATATTTATTTATTGATAGCTGTAAGGATGGTCTAGAATTCACACAGAGGGCAAAGTGCCTTTACATGAAATCTTTGGTAACAAGAGCTGACTCCAAATGGCTCTATTATCCTGTTTTTTTATGGGATGCACCGATAACAAAACCAGAATCAGGTATTGGTCCAATACTGTGCTCATGGACTCCTAAAACTACTCCAATACCACCACACCTGATACCACATTAAGTAGAGAATCCATTTTAATACAAGCAATTTGAAAAAAAAAAATCTAAACCAAGAAAAGAACCAACATGATGCAGAGTTCAAGGATTTTAGCTAATGCTAACCCTCTTTTCTTGATCCCACCGTCATTTTTGTTGAGGCCCGTTGTCCTCAACATCATCCACTAATGACTCCAGCGACATACTGTAAAGTTCTGTCCAACTTAAACTGCCAGGGAAAGAAACGTCAGCCTGTGTCTGTTTTTCGCAGCTGTCCATAAAGTTGTTTAACAGTCCATGTAAAACTGAAACTGCGCTGTTGACCGCAGCCGCTGTCCAATAAGTCCCACCAGATGTAAACTAGTTGAATGCCTCAGCTAATTAATCTGAAGAGGATGAAAAAAAAACACAGCTGCCACGTCTGTAACCCTCTTTCCTTGGTTTTTAGCCTTTTCTAGTCCTTCTGGCTGTGGGTAATAAGCGAGCTACAACCACAGTTACACTACAAGCAGAAAACGGCAATAATTTGTTACATTTAGAAAATGAGGAACATCTGATGAAAATAAAACTTGTTTTTAAAGTAATTCTAAGAACTAAAATGTCATTATCAAGTACTCTGTATCTGAAAGTGCCTAAATGTAAGTACTTCTACTCACACTGGGTCTGAAAAAAGTGGTATCAGTACATCCATAGTTTTTTCCATTTGTGTTCATAAACTTTGTCCCCTGGCATCTACATGAGGAAGTTGATGAGATTCATAATGACAATTGACTGTCTGTGGGCTAAATAAGACAGGATGGCATTAACCTGTTTATTGAAAGCTATGTGTAAACTATAACATTTAACCACAGCGAGGAGATAGGGATATAAATAACTTTCAGCATAGAAATCTGCTTTCTGCCTTCATATAGCCTCATTTCAGACAGTTTTAATATTATTACAAATATTTTACTTTTCCATTCTCAAACATATTTAAACAAATGTTGTGTAACTCGAGCAGTTATTGTCATTCTTCCTTATAAATTTGAACTGGCAATATATGTATCTACTCAGAAGGGTACACCTATATTTTCACATTTAATATTTATTAAATTTAATCCCATTTGTTCAACAAAAATAAATGGTGGCATTAAAAAGTCCTAACTTGGTAATTTACTGCAAAATACAAATAATAGTATATTTTTAAATGTAAAAAATAAAGCAGTTTTTTTGCCGAGGAGCTTAAGCAAAGTACAGCTAAACTGAAGCATAAAAAAAATGATGAGTCTTAATGGATAAAGAGCAAATCTCTTAAGTTGTCAGAGTAATATTTTACAAATACCTCAGTTAATAACACCCATTGGTTTAAACTGTTTTTATACAAATTGATTTCAGATTTCTGGAGACAAGAACATTTTTAAGACTATTAGCTTGTCAACATTTTCAGGCTGCAGTTTTTAGACCTCTTAAGTTAACATAGCTAATAAGTGACATTTAATTGTTGCCTCTGGCATTTAATTTATGTAAAGAAGGTCAGTACCTTTTTAGAGGCATAATTGAGCCCATTTTGTTAGATGCATTTTATTCACATTTCTTCACTGTACCATGAGATATTGTTACATCCTTAATACTGACACATACAGTAATGTCTCTTTCACACACTGTTATCCTCATCTCAGCTGAAGAAGGATTACCTGGAGGGGGTGGGCGACACAGTGGACCTGTGTGTGATTGGCGCCTACCTGGGAAAAGGCAAGAGGACGGGCACCTACGGGGGCTTCCTGCTGGCCTGCTACGACGAGGACAATGAAGAGTTCCAGTCCGTCTGCAAGGTGTGTGTTTGCACAGTGCATGTTTTACAATGATACCTCCAACACATGGTTTGATACAATACAGAATACGGTGTTTATGGTCTATTTCATTGACGAAACTTTAATGATTATGGCAGAAGAAAATTCCTGATTTATTTCTCCTGAAGAATTAAAGGTGCAAACAAGGTTTGCAAGTGTAAAATTTGTTATAACGTTGTGTCTCATTTGCATATCTCATGCAAAAGAAACACTCATTTTAATCCATGCAGCTGTCTGCACCAGCTCCATGCGTCTTGCATCCCGGCTGCACCTCGTGAGTGTAAACCCGACCTGAAGCATTTGTTTTTTTGACACTGTGCAAGTAAACATGAGGCTTGTGCCCAGTTAAAAGGCACTGAAATCTTGATTTATCCATTATTATTTTTAATTATTATCAGTTTATTATTTATCCATATTGTGTGACTATGCCCCTCAGCCAGAGAGCAGCTCACTCTGCTCTGGTTCATAATCCCACAGACTCTTTCTTCACTTTACCCAGCAGCTTGGAAGCAAGACACAGGAACTTCTTGAACTTCTTCTGTAGTGTTTATTTGTGGGCAAACTGTACATTCACTGCCACAAGCCAACTTCCCTGCAAAACTTTAATCCCTGGCACTCTATTTTTCACTTTCTTTATTTTGCTCATCCACATCCACTGTGTGCACACACCCTGCTGTGTTTGTGCCACATTTGTATCGTGTTAATGGAAAAATAGATCAGGAATATTCACACACATCAAAGGAAAACTGCTCAGAAAGTTTGGCCTGTTGTTTGCTGTTGAACGCTTTGAAATGCGCAGACAAGATGGAACCAATTTAAATAGACACCTTAGTGTGCCATGAACACTGTCATCATTTGAGCGGGGTGACTGCAGTGGGACAGCACTTTCCTTAATCAATAATTGGTTGCAATCAATTAATTGTTACTAAAAAACAAAAATTTTACTTATAATTTAAACGCCTACATATTAAACACATATACTTGAATATCAGACAATGTGTGGAGTGTGCTTCCAAAAATAATGATTAATTTCAGAGCTCTATTTGATAGTAAAAGTTTAAATTTTACTTGATCAATCAAAATCTTAACGTCCATTATCATCCTTAATTCTTAACAACAATGTACAGGTATATTACGTAGAAGCATAAAGCAACTTTAAAATTATCACGGAGGTTGGCTACTTAGGGACCTCTTGTATGAGAAAATGGTTGAGTTGGCTGGAAAAAATTAGATTTGAAAAATTTCTTTAAATTAGGGTTTTATTATATCATTATCATGATTTTTAGCATCTAATTATTAAACATGCTGTCATGAAAAAACAAGAAAGTAATTACAGATGTAGACCGTGTAGATGTAGATGTAGATGATGACCATAGACGTAGATGTTTTTCAACAAAGGAAAATTAGAAAAAAAATCCCATGTTAAGCAGCTTTTGTGGCCACTAGAGTACAGATTTGAATTTACGAGGTGCAACTGAAAGCACCGTGAAGTCCCTCTCCTCCAACACAGCAGAGGACAGAAGCAGCATGCCTGTAAAGGACACCAAAATGCAGCCAAGACTCTCAGCGTAGTTCTTATTACAGGACTATTTTGGTGCAAACATTTACCCGCCAGTGTGGCGGATCATCTTCCAAGATTTACGGAAAGTACCCAAAATTCATATAATAGGGTCTGTCAAATGAAACTGCTTCTTACAAGCAGATCTAAACCCTTCATAAACCCTTACTGAAGAATAAAACAACACTTGTAGTACAGAGTAAATAACAAGTTCACTGTGAGACTAACACATTCTGGCTTGTGACCTTCATAAGGGTGGAGATATTACTGATACTACAAGTGTTGCTGGAGTTTTGACGTCACTGTAGCTTTTGAACAAAGGTGTTGCTTCGATGTGGCTGCATTATTGTTATCAGTTTATAAAGGCTCACACTCACCAACATGCTGTTATTCACTTTCATTTTCTTCCCATCTGAAAAATAGCAGGGGAGTAGTTCACATCCAAATTTTCTAAACCGCAATGAATTTCTGGAGATGGCCGGGCCAAAACACCAGAGTTAAACACCTCCACAGAAACTGGTTTTATTTTTTATATTGGCATTGACATGCGCATCAACATTTTCAGGCAGCAATTGAATTCTGAAGTACAAAATGTTAATCTATGTAATTTACCCCCTGGCGGTTCATGTATTTAATCATGTAACCTTTGGGAGGCAAGACTGATAAAAATGTGTTAATAATCTGAACAAATTTCAGCTCCAAGTTGGCGTGTTGTAGCATAGCGATTTGTTTGACAGCTTGTTTGTTTTTCTTTTTTTTCTTTTTTTTTTAGCAAAATGTTTTCAGATCTTTGTATTTATGAGCGATATAGTGTTGAGTGTTTTCTGTTCACGTCTGTTTTTAGTGTGTTTGTGCTGCGGGGTGTTTTTATGTTTGTGCTGAGTGTGTTTTGGGTGTGTTTGTTGTTTATAGTGTGTGTGTCTGGTTGCTCTGCATTTGTGTGTGCGCTTTTGAACTGTCACTTTTCCCCTCAAATCTGAGTTGGAGGAAAATCTTCATGTGTCTACAAGTATGTGTGTGGAGGCGTGACTGGGTGCATTTTAGGATAAGTGGTAAGCATGTTTTGCAGCATGCGTGACCACTTGTGTGTATATATGTATGTATGTGTGCGTTTGTGTGTTTTGGGGATAATGAAAGCTTGAACAAGCTAGAGTGTGAGCATAAATTTTGTCTCTTCTCCATCCTGCAAAAATCCTCCATCTCCATTTTTTTCTTCTGTAACTTTTATGTCTATAACCATGGAAAAGGGATTTAGCGAGCGCACACACTTTTCCCAGCACCGCCCGCTGCACATCCACATATTTACACACATTCACACCTGGGAGCTCGCTGGTATAACCTCTGAGTTCTGCTGTTGGCCATTGAGCAGCTCCACTGGTGCAGACGGAGGTTAAAGCGCCCATTAGATCCCCGTGTTAACTCTTTCAGGCAGTGCTGGTGGTTTATTCTCTGTTCTCACCATTTCTTCTATAAATAAAATCTCATCGGAGAATGTTTTCACACTTGAGATGACTTTCTTGGATAAGTGAGGCGAGGCTGGATGTTGTTTGAATTGCACAACAGAAGACACAACTTTCTGTGGAAAATGTCAGTGGAAGAGCTCCTGTTTTTTTTTGTCTGTCATTGATTTTCATATTAACCTTCCTTTGGATAGCTGCTGGCTCCAGTGTTTGGGAGCCCTTCAGTTTTTAGATATTTTTCTAAGTAAGAGTATTTTTTAAACATTATATATAAACTGTCAGCTCTAAACAAACGCTGACTGAGCTGCAGAATGTAAGGATTCGGTCACACCTGTTAGTCAGTGTGCATCCAATCATACTAGATTTTATTAACTTTGTTATTCGCACTTTTCAGCTCAGATCTTGGCTAATTTAAGATGGAGTAGAATTTTCATTCTGCAGTGTCCTGGCTGGTATTCCTATCTGTGTATATGTGTGGATAATTTGGCAGTTACACCTTGTTCTTAAAGTTGTGTTGGTGCATCACCTCCTCCATACACAGGAACTTAATTAAGTAATATTCAGAAAGTACACACAGGCCTACGGTGTTCAAAAACAAGAGCCAGAATCAGTTTATTTCATAATGAAGTGGCAGAGTGACAAGTTTCGCTGGGCCTCTGTGTACTTCTTTCATATTGCCGGACATGAAACCTGCAACATTATGGATATTGCAGCAATACAACCTATTTACTTTGTCCCCTCTCCAATACACGACAAAAACTTGGTGCTGCTGACACCAGAGGTGGAATGTAACAGGAGGAATGTAAAATGCATTTATTCAAGTAGTGTACTGAAGTAGCCTACAGTAATGCAGGCTAATGCAGTCACATTTGCGGCGTGGCCGTTGTGAAAGTGTGACCGTTCCGAATCGGCTGCTTGCTTGGCTTCAAGAGGTGTTGCTTACAGTTTTGTCGAGAACCGCTCATCTGATCGACTTCACACTCGACACTGGACTCCCTTGGGTCTTCTGCAGTACAGGTACAGATAGATTCCTAACTTTGCAGTGAGATGAAGCTACTACAGTGCAATCAATTGGCCAAATAGCACCAAATTTGTCATGATCCCTCATCATATCTACACTTGTCTGCCAAATGTGGTTGGAACAGAACAAAGTGTTGTGGAGATGTGACACGTTTTGTAAAGGTCTGCCCACATCAATTTAAGCACACCTGAGGGCAAGCTACTGCAAAACTGTGTGTGGAATAGGGCTGCTAATGCAACTAATGAACTAATGTATATTTTCATTATTGATTAATCTGTTGATTATTTTCACGATTAATCGATCAGTCATTTAAATAATATTGTCATAATCTTGTCAGTTGAAGAATAGGTCCAAATATGGAGCGAATGTCTGAGTGTTTCACGTTTTGATCTATTTTTTGATTCTTTCCCTTCAACAATTATTTTCATTATTAGTCCATTTCAGTCCATTTTCCATTAATCAATTAGTTGTTTGGTCTATAAAATGTATAAATATAAGATACCTATAAGATGGTAAAAAGTGTTGATGCGTCCTTAAATGTTCATAAGCCAAAGATATTCCGTTGACTGTCAGAGAGGAGTAGCGACACCAGAAAATACTCTCTAAACTGAAATCAGAGACTTTTGATTTTTTTTTTTATTACTCAGACTAATAAATCAATTATTCAGTTGCTGATTAATTTAATGATTGATTCATAATCAACGAATTGTAGCAGCTCTTGTATGGAATATCAAAAATCTGAGAAAAGTAACTTGTCCTGGCTTAGTCCAGAGATGTTCTGTTGACAATTGCTCAAAATCTGAACACTGATCCCAGTACAGATGGCTAATATGGACAGATTTATCTGGACTCACTGATTCCGGGGAAAAAAAAACATTTCTGAGCCTTGCGGTTCAAGATTTACAGGCCAAAATATAATTTCTTGTTCTAGCGCCACCATTTGGACAAATTCGACACTGCACTTCCTTGGATCCTCAGCGATATACCCGCAAAGTGTGAAGTAGATCGGATGAAGAGTTCTCGAGATATTCAAAGGACAGTCATACACACAGACAGAGATTCTGTCCTTTTTTTTAAGATTAGTGCTTTTACTTGTAATTCTTTAGGTATATTGCTACTATGCTACTTGCATGTTATGGCAGGAGATTTTACTTTTAATGGAGTATTGTTTAATTGTGGTATTGCTACTTTTACATTAAAAAAAATCCCTTCCATCAGTGGCTGACTCTCTGCAGTGTTGAGTAAACATTGCTGACACTGTCACAACAGTGAAGGACTTGCCAGAGCCAAAAGATTATGTGGGTTTTGTTTATTTTGTCTTTTCTGAACGAATGTGTTGTTCGTGTGCTTTATGGAAACACAACTCTTCTTCATCAACATCTGTGGCCATTACATGGAAATGTTACGGAACTGCTGATTTGAGGAATTAACAAAGAAGAAATCTCTTGACATAAATGGCATAAAATTAGTCTGTTTAATTAAAGGTGTTAGTGTCACACCTTGACTGTCTGGTGGTTTAGGGTGTGTATCATGTGACTGCAGCATCAGAAGTTCTTGTGTGCTGCTTATCATCTGTCTTTTTCTCTTTCAGTCTTCAATGTCAGCCATAAAACAAAGGCAAAAACCCATAAAAAATAATCTTGTTGTCCTTGACATGGTAAACTTCAGGAACCCTCAGTTTGAGAAGCTTTTTTGTTGCTAAAAGCAGAATTTAACCCACATTTCCATTTCCCAAACGTAATCTCAGCTATACGTCCTGCTGAAATGTCCTTGAGCGAGACACGAGTCCTCAGCAGACCCAGGAGCAGCACTGCTGCTGCTATTGTGAAGTCCACTCAGACACAGTTCACATCGACTCCCCAAACAGAGAACGAGGAACACTAATGAAACGGAAAAGACAATTAATTTGCAGTCACAGCAACATCTTGTTATTTGGATTCACAACATTGCTTTAAATTCATAAGTATCGCATGGACACACAAATGACTCATTCATTAGATAGTTGGTCATTATTGGTACTGACATACTGTTATATTAAAGACAGTGGAAACATCCGATTAAATCCCACTTCAGCTAACCTGAATTAATTTATTTATGGGGAATTGGCTTTTATGCATGTCTGCAGCTTGATATTATGAGAGGCAGGAATGACTTGGAGCAGCAGGCTTGTATGAGTGCTAGTTTCAAAGAAGAAAAATGAGGAAACGTATTCAAAAAACAAATTGTCCAACGTGGTCCATTCAGATGCAGCAGAAACTGCAGTCTGGATAACGAGAAATGAAATTGCAAACAGTGTTTGAAATGTTGCTTCTCTGTTCTCTCTGTAGGGCTGGATATAGCAACGTCAATACTTTGAATACTACCCAAAATATGCTTGTAGAATTGGTCAGATTCTCAGTGTGGGTTCCTCCTGCTTTGATCATACATTTCCTGATCTAAATGATAACTTTTATTTATTTTTTTTACTTGTGTTAAGACATTCCAAACATATCAGCGCATCTGTGTTTTTTGACCAAATTAAAGCCTATGGAAATTTGGCTTTAGATAGTAGAAGAGCATATATAGATATCAAAGTTTAGTGTCTCATTAAGCGTCCAAAGAAATCTGAGTGAAAATAAACCTTCAGAACTATTAGAAAGCCTAGTTCAAAGACCAGCTAATTTTGCTTGTTAGATAATTTCTTAAGACTGTGTTTGTCTGACTGATCATATTTACTCCCTCAGGAGTACCAGCATGGAAGCTAAGCAATGTACTGCTGTGGACAGGGTCAGGGTTTTTTTTTTTTGTTGTGTAGTGTACTCTTAAAACCGCTTTACTTAGCCGTCAGGCAGTCCTTTCCGATGGGGAACTGTCACCAGCCACCATCTGTATAAGAGGACAAGAGAAATATAATGAACCATATGTGCAAAACTTGCAACATTATGACCAGTTTTTCTGGATATTCATTAGCAAATACAAAAAGCTGTGTTGTTTAATTTTAGTGTATTTGCATTAAAGCCCATCTGATCTGTACCTCTGTATGAGTGCGTTTTCAAGGTTAGAATGTATTTTCTAAAATGGACAAAAGGATGTGTAGAAAAATGTCTTTATTCCTCAAAACAAACAATTTCTCATGTTACCCAGACCTACCTCTTAGTAGTGTTAGCTAACACACACACACACACACGCACACACACACACACACACACACACACACACACACACACACACACACACACATACACAAACACACCTGTATTGTTCAAATCAAGCTGATACTGGGGTCTGATTATGTCATTGTGTTTCTCTTCACTACACAAAGAAAAGGCACAAACATGGCTATTTGCTATATATGGAATGAAATAGCTATTTCATATTACTCCTAAATGCACCACAGTTAGCGTTAAAGAGGACTTGGCCTGGCCTGGAAGATAAAACTGAACCCATAAAGGTGCCACAGTTGAATGAAGCGCCTCTAAACCTTCCTGTGGTGACTGCAGGCTCTAGAAACATAAAGCTGCTTTTGGACACCCGCAGAATAGACCTTTTAGAATATATCTGAGCTGGAAAATGCTATATTTGCATGATACATCAGCCTTTTTTCTTTCCCCTTCTGTGCATGTCAGCCCGCTAGGTGATTCTCGTGTCTCAGCGGGTTCGGGTCTTTTGAGAGGTGACATGACGCTTCAGGCGAAGCAGGCAGACAAGGCGCTCATGGTGTAGAGGGGGAGGTTTTGCTTGCTGTTCTGTGTTTTGCCGCTTGCTGCCAAATATCTGCTGTCTCACCACGAGGGAATATGTGTATGTGTATATCTGAGTGTGTGTGTCTTTCTTATCTCCTCTCGTCTCTTGCAGATCGGGACAGGCTTCAAGGATGAAGATCTGGAGCAGCATTACAAGTTCTTAAAGGTAAAGTGGCACGGCGTGATGGTTGCACTCACTAGCTCAGTAAAAATCACAACTTCAACGCTTGTTTCCCCAACACTGATGCCTTCATTTAAAAAAAAATCATAACCTCGGTTTTTAACATTCTGCAGCTGTAAGTGCTTCATTTTAAAACCGAATCAGGGTCGTTTCTGAGGTTAAAAGAGCCTGAATGAGTGTGGCTGAGGTCCTTGGGGCCTTTTTTATTCTACAAATAACCATTCCCTCATTTAATTCTTCATTTATTCAGATATAAATTGAGATTTTTAGACCAAAATGAGATGACCAGTGCATAAATATGCTCATAAAATACAACTCAAATGCTGTAGTCATTTTGTAAGAGACACCTGCAGCTACCTTTTTTTAAGTTGCCAAAATGAGCAAGGCCATGGAAATAAGCTCAGGTGATAACAGCGCCCCCCCCCCCAAACGGTTGTCCACATAGAGACTACAGTTCTGAGTGTCCCATATATTACCCAAAAGAAATGACAGAAATATCAATAATTTGGCTCTAAAGGAGCAATATGTAACAATTATGTTGAAGAATGAGTGCAGCAATCCAAATAGGGAGTTTGAGCCATAGAAAGTATCAGTATTAACTAGGCTGACATCCTATTGAATAAACCATCTATGGTTGAGGAAGCTCAGGCAGGCTGCAGGAACATTGCAGGAGGGCAAGACGAGCGCAGCAGGATTGCCCACTTGCCCAGAGCAAGTAAAATACCATACAGCTCAATTTATCCGTTACAAACGTCTACTAATTCTAAAAGATTATTAATGATTTCTAATGACTCATAAACAGACACTTTCTCATCCAGCGAACACTGAGCTCTAATTAAACTCTTAACGGGCGAACCATAACACAAGGTATGGACAGGAATAGAAATTTCAAAGGAGCACACCAGCTGTAGTGTTTGAGCTTGGCATGTTTCCTTAAGCTCTGACCCATCATGGTCATTTTCTGATTTATTGCAGTATCTACAATATCTTCCAGATTTCTTCTTTAAAACGCACGCATTTGCTTACAAACTTGTGAATGTATTTCCTTCTTAGAAAATATTGGACAAAGATCATAAACAACTTCTGTTTCACCAACACAAAATCTGCTTTTGGACTAACTGTGTGTGCAGGCGTGCTCTGACGTCGGGTAATGAATTGCTTTTTCAATTTACATTTGAAGAGGTTCGTTCCAGAGCAGCAGAGCAGTGGCATTTGAAGAAATTGACAACCGCTCTCTGAAAACGATAGCTGTTGTGAGAGTCACAATTCATTTGAGTACTCTGTTGACTTTTATCAGCTAAATTTAGACTAGCTTTTACAGAAATAAGAGCAAGAGAGGCTTTTAAAAATGCAGCCATCTGTTTATGAAAATGTCTAATTGTGAGATTGCATTCACTGTACAAGCCTGGTACACACACTGGGGGTGGTGTGTTCAAATAACCTTAAAGTAATGTTTTAAAGGTTAAGGGTTTAGACTGTGTGGTACAAACTGCTGCACGGTGCAGAATCGAAGTGAAACAGTGATTGAGAGGGCGGCGTTACATTTTTTTTTCTCCCCCAGACCAATACAGCTTGTACTGTAGTGCTTTGTAATGAAGCCCTCCATCTGAAAGTGATGGATGGTGAATTAAGGCGAGCTGCTGCTGCGGTCATGTTGCTTTGGTTGCAGTGCTTCAGGCCGATGGGACTCCAGACACGGAGACAATTGGCTGTGTTCACACTCCTCTGGGTGGTGAGGTGCTGTGCTGTAACGAGGGACACACAGATCCCTTTTTTTTTCCTGTTCCGATGTTTATTCTGTTACTTGATCTAAAACCAGGGTTCCTTTTTCTTTTCAGTTCACAAGCTACATGACACAGTGTGTGGAGCTGGTTGTATTTTTCATTGGGTTCATTGAGGCTGTGACTACACTTGAGCTGCCACAATTAGAAAATTGATCAGCAACTATTTTGATAATAGGCAAAAATAGTATATAGACTAAAAGTTTTTTAGTCCTTTACTATCTTTACAATTATTTATTGTTGATTAGACTAAACAAGCAGCTTAACGGGTAACTTTTGTATTTTCAACCTATTTTCCCATATTTTGTGTCTAAGTGACTAATGGGGACAACGATCTTTGAAATCGTTTCAGTATTGAGTGAGACCGCAGCAGCTGCTGTCTGTGAAACAGGCTACAATGTAATCCCTATGGGCAATTGTAAACCGTCAAAGTACGTCCACCCAAAGTGCTTGTTTTCCCACTGACAGGCTGAGATTGTTACTCTAGTCTCTGAAAACATCATGGAAAGGATCCCAACAGACTGACCTTTTTCTTTAACCAGAAACAGCTATTTTAATGCTCTATACAAAGTCACCATCATCTAAAAACACACTTAATTCACTGTGTTAGATGTGAAAATATTTGAAACAAAACATGGCCTTGTTTGTGCGTTTTCGCCCATCATTTCTTATTGGGTATGATAATGTTGTTCTCACCAAGTAAATAACTGAGATTTGGGGTTGAGGCAGCATTGCTACAACAGACTCCCACATAAAGAACCACATTATTTAGAGGTAAAACAGAAAGGTGGTGCTGCCAAATATCGACAAGACACAACTACAGCAAGCACCGTTGATCAAAGTTAAACCAGGAGGTCAGTCTCTTACCTGTGATGGATGTTTACAACAGCAAGTTTGGGTCATAACTTTATGGTTCGCCTTCATATTTTCTTCTAAATTAAGATGGCTAACCTTGGTGTTTGTTTGAAGCCTTTCTGCTCTTGTTTGCTTCTCTGCCACACGTCTTTTTTTAGGATGTGTTCCCTGATCTCAGATATTAACTTGGTGAGTGAAATGTTCTTATTACTGATAGAAATGACGGCCAAAACTATAAAATACTGTAAATTCTCAAGCAGTGGCCTTGATACAGTCAGTATTATGTATTGTGACAGTGTTATTCATCACTTCCATTAGCACAGTAACAGTGTCACACTCATCATTCTGCTTCTCTTCAGTTTTTCCTCACTTAGAGAAATGCAGTTTTTATTCACTAATCATGATCTTTTTGAGTGCTGTTCAAAACAAACATAGCACTTCTGTGCACACTTAAACTTTGCCATCAACAAGAAGAAGAAAGATTGCTCCCTTTGAGCTGTTGGCCGAAGAGAATAATCTTTGTCTAGGTGATTATAGGACCCAGGTTGTATTGTTGCCCAACACTGAGGACACCTGACAAGGGTGCAAGGGTGATACTGATTCGAGGCTGATCTGAACAGAATATCTGCCCAAATGATCCTGTAGTGTGTACAGTCTATACACAAAATCTTAAAGTTTTAATGGACTGGAGTCTCCCGGATTTCAAAAACCCTGTCGTGTGAAAAGAACAGTGATGGAATTTTGAACAGAAACCTGCAACTGCCCCTGAGAGTGAGCTGACCAGGGGTCTCATTCTACCAGCTACCACCAAAATCTGTTCTCAAACTTAACATTTTAAAGTTGTTTTTTATTGTTTTTTTTGCTTAAATGGCCAAATAAACTTGCCAGAGAATATTTGTCATACTTTTTCAGAATCCAGACGAACCACTCTATGCATCAGCATGAAATAGATCCATCTCAGAGCACTTATTTACAGTTTTAAAGCTTGTTCGCCTGTTACTACCATTATTATCTTCTTCCAAAACAGTGGTGAAGAACACCAGGGGAAAAGTGGTTGAATTTTCATTAAAAGAAAATGACTGGTGTGTTAACTGCATACCAAATTAATAAGCGCACACAAAGCCAAAGTGCTGGGCTACATTACATCACTTCCAGCAAAGTTCATGGAGAACAGAGTGAGCAAAACAGCATTACCGTTCTGTTTAGGCTCAACAAAAAACACACTGAATCTGTTAGTGTATTAGTGGGTCGTTCATTACTGAATCTGTTTGAAACCAGTACCAATGACATCACTTAACCGGTTTCTCCTCTGCTGGTTATGGTGAAACAGAAGAGAGAAATGGCATGACTGAATGTAGTTGAGGCTCGAATACTGAACAGAAATAAAGCAAGTGCACATAAATTAGGTAAATGGCCTAACATATATAAAATATTATAATTCTTTCAGGGAAGTAGGAGGTAGGGGAAACACTAAATATGTATGTTCTTAGGATAAAAATTTTAAAAATGGGTTAAATCTGTAAACAGTTAAGATTTGAAATTCCTCCCGTGTGCACCTGGTATTAAACTGGACTTTACCTGTAAACTATCAGGGTGCACTCTGTAGCAACCATTTGGGTCACTAAAGATGGATTTGCCTCTGTTATAAAATTGCCACTTTTCCACTAACGAGAACTCGAACCTTTTTGGCTCACCATTAGTGCTGCATAATCTGCAAGAAGTCCACCAGAAGCAACACCTGAACTTGATTGTAATTGCTCTCCTTAAAGCTGCAGGAGGCAGTGCTATTTTTGGTGTCACTGGGCAAAAGTTCCATAATGACCTTTAAGCATGTTGTAATTCAAGTGGTCTAAAGAAAACTAGACTTCTGCACCGCCAGGAGGAGGTCAGGAGGCTTGAGCCAATCACAGGTCGGTAAGATGGTCGATAGTTCAGTCTATCTGATCCCTGACCTGTCAAATAAAGTATAAAGGTTCATCTCTGACTCGTGTCTATCAGCAGAGGCAGTGTTTTATAAGACTCTACACGCCTACCAGCTCACTCATTGTAATTCACTCCATATCAGAGTGTCACTTGAATGCCTACAGTATAAATAATGTGTGTGAGAAAACCAGCAGCACTCCTGCTGGAGCCTTCTTTTTCCCAGCATTACTTAACTCTGACCCAGTTCTGTGGCCACTGCGGCAGTCTGGTTAACATCACACAGTTTCAGAGTCACACTCGCTGAAATGGCTGTTTGACGCCAAAAACAAGAGGGGTATCATTTTGTAGAAGTGTGACACCTACGCTGACAGAATGATTGCTCGCGTCAAAGTTAAAAAGGCACTATTAAATATTTTAGAAGTTGACAGTTTTCTCGGTTTGCTTACAGAACAAGAACAGTTTGGAGACCTGAGCTCAGCTGAAAGGTTTTATGATTTCTTTCTTTTTTTTTAACCTTAAGAGGTGAATATCGGGTATCAAAACAATGTATATCAAGCTGCTTCTGACTGAAATCTTTAATGTAGGTGTATGATAATGTGGTTTGGAAGTCACCGTCTTATGTTGCCCCTCGGGTGAGCTGGTATCATTTGAATATGAGAGCGTTCAAACTCTGCAGTCTCCTGGGAGGTGATTGTGAGGCAGCAGCAGGATTCAGCAGGGCAACCAGAGCCACTCTGTCACTGTCTCTTTATCAGGGTCTCTGTGAATGCATTGACCTATTTTTCTCTCTGTATGTATCTACACTATATAATATGTGTTTAGATTTCAAAATATGAGGATTTGCTTCTTTTCTCATTTAAATCGTCATAAATTGTACATCTTCCAGTTTTGTCACATCACTTTAGGCTCTGGAAACTTATTACAGGCTTTTTGCGTTTTGTTTTTGTAAAGCCCCAATTCCAAAACACTTGGGACGTTGTGTAAAACATAAATAAAAACAGACTTTATTAAATTGAGTACAAATTGAGAACAATACAAGGACAAGATTTAAAGTTCAAACTGTGTGATGTGGCCTGACGAGTCCACACTTCAGATTGTTTTCGGAAGTCATGGACTTTGTGACCTCCAGGCTAAAGAGGTTGTTACCTGCACCAACTTTAAAAGCCAACATCTGGGTATAGGTATGGTGTTAGTGCCTGTGGCATCATGGGTAACTGTCACATCTGTGAAGCCCCATTGATACCGAAAGGTAGATACAGATTTTGGAGCAACATATGCTGCCATCCAGACGGTGTCTCTTTCAGAGATGTCCCTGCTTATTTCAGCAAGACGATTCCGAGACGCATTCTGCATGTTATAACAGTGTGGCTTCATAGTAGAAGAGTTCAAGTACTAAACTGATGTATGACAGTGGTAAACATGCTCCTGTCCCAACTTTTTTGGAACATGTTGCAGGTATCAAGTTCAGAATGTGTGGATATTTACCAAAAACATAGTTTGAACATTAAATATCTTGTCTTTATACTGTATTCAATTGAATATAAGTCAAAAAAGTTTTTGCAAATCATTGCATTCTGTTTTAACATTTTACACAACATCTCAACATTTTTGGAATTAGGGTTGTATTTCACACAAAAAGAACATTCAATATAAGCTGTAATAAAACTGGTCATTATCTGTTCTGTGTTCTCTAGGAGCACATTCTGCCCAAGCCCCGCGCCTACTACCGCTTCGACCCATCAGCAGAGCCCGACGTGTGGCTGGACGCCGTGCAGGTTTGGGAGGTGAAGTGCGCTGACCTGTCGCTGTCTCCAGTCTACAAGGCTGCCATGGGAATGGTCAGTTCAGCATGTTAATCCTCCCCCGTGTGTTTCCACTGATAAATTCTGCCTGTTATGGTCCGTTGCCTGCAATGAAAAGTCACAATTAGCGCCTCTTAATTGAGTTATTAAAAATGCTGTAAAAGATGCTGGATTTAATGGAACAGATACTTGTTTATTACCGGCGGTTTGGCTGAATGCTGGACAAGTCCCTCAGTGCACATAAAGTGTTTTCCATAACATTAACAGTATACAGCTCACAATTTAACCACAGCTGAAGTAAAATTGCACTGAGATTAATGAATTCTATCTGGAAACATTTATAGGAAGAAAGACAAGAGTTTTGCATGTTTTTACTGTATTCAATCTGAGTTTAAATGTTTAAACATGTTGTATTTCATTGTTCATTTTACAGCTTTACTTTTAAACACTTGAATTTGTGATAGCAGAATGAATTCTTGTAAACAAAAGAACCTCTGGCTAAGAGGATTAGTATTATCTGCACTTGACATATCATCAACCACCAGGTAATTTGTCAGATTACTTTATATGGCTTTAAACATCATGGTTTTTTTTCTGATAATAGTTGGTGTAAACGGTGGTTTAAAGCTAGAAAAGAAACAACTTCAGAAGGCACACATTTAACAGGAAAATTTAACACTACAGTTCCATGTGTGAGACGTTGGATGCTAGTCACCTCAGGTTGTTAGCACAGCTATACCAGAAAAAATCAGAAAATTCAGTGCTTGCTAGGATTGAAATTCTATGAGATTTCTACAGTACAATAACTGAACATATCTCAGATTCACAGTATCTGGTGTTACACAAAAGGTTTCTGCAGGTCTAAATTGCAAAAATCTGAGTTTTAGGCCTCTAAGGTCTTAAATACCATTTCAACATGTCTTAAAAATTGATTTTTGATGTTACTGTTGTAAAGCTGAATTTGACTTCAGTCTCTTTTTTCAAATGTGTTTTTTAGGAATATAATTGCAAGCTATTGATCATCACACTAACAACTACAAATTGCAAACTGCGCATATACTTGTTTTCAGT
>JAJHUR010084931.1:0-21793 GCA_027495735.1 Lutjanus campechanus
GACCCTGTCCACAGCAGTTCATTGTTGTGCTGGTACTCTTCTCTGCTTCTGCAAAGTAGGTGAAGAGCCGACCTATCCCTTTAAAGGTCTTGCTTTGACCCATTTCTCTTCTGACATCCTGCATGTCAAAGCCGCCATACTGTATATCATAGAAGCACAATTGGCATCTTTTGCCTTTTGTCACTGATTTACAAGCAGCCAATCAATTTCAATTTCAACCTGGCATTGACTGTGTCTCGTGACGGGACAGAACAACAATGGTCATGGCCCGTGTCATTCAATAACAGACATTCAATAACTCAAGCTGACCCCCCACCCCGACTCCCCCGCTACAACATAGAGCCACACACCTCCAGGCATTTCGGAGGACAAAAGGCGAGATCAGCCTTTTAGTCTGGTCAATCTATAAAATCTGATTAGCCATGTGTGGTCGCCCCCTTCCTCCCTTTCTCCTCTTTTCTCTCTCATTACGTCTTTCTTCTATCTGTGTCATCCTCCCTTATATTTTCTGGCCCGCTTGTGTACGCTCCACAAACTCTGGCCAGATAATTCCATCAGTGTTTTTCTTTTTAATGCCATTATGCCCCAGTTCAGAGGCCAGCTGAATCACACACCAACACATGATGCATTGTCCGCATCTCTCTTCACTCTCCTCTCCATGTAGCCTTTGCATGTTTACAGAGACTCATGAATTGTTGATCTCATCCTGAACTTGTAACCTGCGGGCATATGAAAGAGAACTGTAGGTTCTGTGTGCTGCACCAGGGCCAGGGGTAACAGATGGTGGGCACGGATCGTGTGTGGATGGATAATATACAAAGAAATGTGCCAGACATCTCAGAGATTCACAGATCCTGAGTGCCTCAAGTGTTCGTCAGCATCACTGAACTCAAAAGATGAGGAGAAAATTTGCCGAGAGACCCTATACACAAGGTTGGGCAGCAGTAGACCATAAAGAATTAATGGCGTCTATAGAGATTGAACAGGAGACGTGCTGCACCACAACACCTTGGTCTCTGTTTTTACCAGAGGTTAGCGCTACTGCGTAGGGACTGGCTTTAACAAAAGGCGGAGGAATGTGGGCTGAGGTTTATGACCAGTTATTTAATGAAACCTGATCCTTATTTCGACTATTTATCACTCTGCCTTCTTGTCAGGCCTAGAGCTACGCTTCATTTCGCTTGGCTGTAGTTAAACACCTCCTCAGTAAGTTGGAGAGGCCAGTATCACTCAATGTATAATTTAAGTTTGCTATATTTAGTGTAAATGATTCCCTGCTGTTGTCGGTTGCCAGTGTTGTGGTTTTGGGGTTTTTCCTCTATCTCTTTTCCTCTGGCTTTATACAGTTGAATAATGCCAATAACATTTCTGCTGTCTGCTCAGTGAGCTGCACTCTCTCTTCGAATGGCTTCTGTTTCCAGTCTTTTGAAGCCACAGGCAGTAAATCGGCCCTGTTTCACTATGAGAAACCAGACCTTCTTTGTCAGTGGGAAACAATCTGCTGTGTTGTTTCAGGTCTGGCCAACAATGCGTTTTTTGTGTGCTCTGTGGTACACAAGCGCACACGCATATACACACACGTACAAACACACCACCCCCACTTCTCTGTCACGTGGAAGACAATTTGGCTTTGGGGAATACATATTTTTGGAAGACAAAATGACGACAGCCAAACAAGAAAATCCTTGTGCAGTAAGAGGTGCCTTATGCAACTTCATCTGTTTTCTCTCTTAAAACCAATATAGGACGTTTTGCCAATATTTTTCTTCTTAAAGGAGAAATCTGTAATATTTTCTGTCATAAATCATGGAATGCCCATGAGATCTCATCAGAAACATGCTTAGTTGCAATACTCGCTTCCCTGACAACAACGCCACAGCCACTGTGTGTTCTCCTTTGAATTCCTATTCTGGCCTGAAACTTTTGTTCTTTTTTTTTCCCATTATACATTAATCAGAGTTGAAATTAATGCCGAATGTTCGCTGGAGGGGAAACAACTTGCATCAACCATAGAATGAATATTAAATAGGATTTCAACCTATTTAATATAGCTGTATGATTTACCTATCTATGGTCCCAACTCACTATTTGGGCTGCAGTACTTGGACGTGCAGTTGCTGCTTTAAGATTCACTGTGTAGCTTTAATGATTAGTCAATCAAAAGAAAATTATTATTATTAAGAAATTTATTCTACAAGCAAAAATGTCAAACATTTGCTGGATCTAGCTTCTTAAATGTGAGGCTTTGCTGCCTTTCTTTCTCGTTTGTAATGATAAATTAAGGGTCTTTGGTTTTGGGTGTTTTCTGGACAAAAGAAGCTATGTGAAAACATCACTTTGGCTCTGGGAAGTCACGATAAGTGTTTTTTTCATAACGTTTTGACATTTTCTAGTCTATGGTTGTCACAATACCAGAATTTTAATCAATACAGTACTATCACAAAAAAAACAGTACTCAGTACACAACAAAAAAAAGTCCTAGGCCAACAAAATTGATTAGATTTTTTCTTTTTCTTTTTCTTTTTTTTGTAAATTAACAATCTGCACACAGTGGTGGTACAGAAAAAGTCACTAAACACTGTCTAGTTTGGCTCCGCTGCATGCCAAATTTCAGGCAGGACAATTAAGACTAAACTGAACTTGAATGAGCACTTAGATCTTTCCCTTTTCAGAGCTTCAGTACGTCTGATACTATCAAATATTAATATGGTATTGTTAAACTATGTAGTATTGAAGTGTTGATACTTTTGACAACCTTATTATAGACTAAACAATTAATCAATTCATGGTGAAAATAATTGGCAGGTTAATCGATAATGAAAATGATCATTAGTTGTTGTCCTAGTGTGCGTGGAAAGGTTTCTCTCTTACTGTGATGAATTCACTTGTGTCAAGGAGTTGTCTCGTTGCCAACCAGAGAAATTACACAACGCTGTTTAATTTTTACCTCTTACTTGACAGTAACTTGGTTTGCATAAAATGCGAGTAATAAATTCTTCTCATTTTCCCTAGCTAGGAGCTTATTTGCCGCCCTTGGCTCCTCTCCCTCAGCTGGATGACTCACTGATTCATCAGGTGATGGTTGTGTTTGATGGAGTACATCTGGCCCAACCTTAAATTAGTTCGATTTGGCCTAGTCCTCTCTTCCAAATCATTAGGCTTGGTGAGCTCGCCAGAAGCATGTGACTGCGCTCGCACCCTTTTTGGTCCTCAGCCCTGTGTTGCTCAGTGAAGCTGAGAATAGGATGTGACAGGCCTCTGGGGTTAACTCAGTCATCTCCTCTAGACTCAAAATCTGTGCTCTCCCAGACACCCCTCTCTGTCTTTCTTGTACCGTCTCTCCTCACCCTCCACAGATCCACCTCCTCATTCGGCACCCCACCCTCACCTGACACACAGACGCACTCGTCAGAAGGCATGAGCCTCTCACGCAACACTGTCTGTTTTTCCCAGAACACAGACGTCTGACACCGATACTAAATCGGAGAAGAGACAGAAGAGGGAGATTAGACGGATGACCTTATCGCCTCTTCCTCCCAAGATTTTTGACAGCGGCATTTTAACGCAAATGTGAAAGTAAACATTCACGGGGCTCTGAGCAAACACACTGCCAGCTTGTTTGAATTTTTTAAAATGGGGGGGATGCCTCTTTGGTATGCTGTTGATTTAATGAGGCTCTGCATAATCTATTACGATGCTCATCCACTTTAGGAAAGTAAGCCAAAGTAAATGGTATAAATTCAAGGTTTTTCTTGGCGCAAAGGTGGTACCTCAACTGTGACCCACTGAACCTTGATTCATTTTTAATAGGAAAATAAATTTAAATGTATCAGATCATAAGCTGATGTGCAAGCTGCCTACACCAGCTATTAGTCAGATCATCTTGTAACTGTATATGTGAAAAAAAGAATGACAGTAATTAGGTGTTGGACATGTTTTTAATTAAACACTAAAGAAGGCAGACAGATAATGATTACAAAGAAATTCTTTTTTCTCAACTGTAGCACAAAAGCAATTATTTTTACACAATATAGTGCATAAAATATACATTGGAAAAAACAGAGTCATTCTTCTGGAACAATCTGATGCATTGCAATAAAACAGTCCTGTAATAAATCTTATATTTATAAAGGTTATTTGCTGTCTTTTTGGGGACCATGTCAGATGCTATGCGGGTAGTTTGTGGTAGTGTTGTGTTGTATTGGATTGGATTGCATAAAACAAGGCCTGCACAATTAATTGAAATATTATTAAAATGCAATATGGACGAGTGCAAGATCCAAATCACAGAAGCTGCAGTTTTTTAAATAAAGGCCAAATGTGAAACAAAACAAACATCATTATAATGAAGTACTGTAGGGCTGCAGAGATGTACTGGCCTGCAGATCTTGTGCTTCAGGTGGAAGAAGACATGTTTGTTTGGTGAAGATCCCAACAAATGTCACATCATGATGATTTTAATAGTTTTCTTCAGTGAAAATGAAAATTGTGGTGCAAATATTCACTAATCATGAATCATACTGCAAATGCTGTTCTGCTAAAAATAATCACAGTGCATTTTTTATATTGTGCAGCCCAACTTATAACTGTATAATTCAGAAAGGAATGACAGTTACTGGATGTTAAGACTTCTAGAGCTGCAAGGATTAATCAGTTAAGAATCAATTATTAACTTAATCTGCAACTATCTGGATAATCGATTAATCTGTCATTTTTTAATGAAAAAAGTAGAAATTCTCTTATTTCGGCATCTTCAATGTGAATATTTCCTGGTTTCTTTACTCCTCTATGAAAGTAAACTGTCTCTTTGAGGATGCCATCTTGGGCTTTGTGAAACAGTGATCAACATTTTTCACCATTTTCTGACGTTTTATAGACCAATCAATTAATCAAGAAAATAATCAACAGATTAATTGATAATGAAAATAATCGTTAGTTGCAGCCCTACAGACTTGTTTTAAATTAAACAATAAAGAAGGTAGTCAGACAATAATTATTACAAAGAAATTCTTTTTACTAGAGTCCGACTGATACTGGATTTTGGGGGCTGATCCTGATTTTAGAGAGTAAAAAAGAAAATCATCAGATATTTTTAATCTACATATATATAAAACATCATGACATCCGGACAATGAAACTGCAAAATGTCACTGTTATCCTTAATCAATCTAAATAACTATTCATTTTTAAAAAACACAAATAGAACTTGAATTAAAAAAAAAAGATCAAATATACATAAGATGTTTCTATAAAACTAATAATCTGCATTATATTCTGTAAAATGCACTGATGCCGATATAGACTGATAGAGCTGTACTAGGCCAATATATATCGGTCTGGCTCTACTTTTTGCATACCACCATATCTGTAACAGAAAAAGCAGTTATTTTTACAGCATGGTGCATAAAATATACATTGGAAACAGGAACACACTAATGGAACAGTATGATGTATTGCAATAAAAGAGGCCTGCAATAAATCTTATCTTTATGAAGGTTAATTATGTCAGAGGCTACTCAGGTGGTTTGTGGTAGTGTTGCACTGGATTGCATAAAACTAAGAGAAGGCCCACAGTACCTTGTCAGTGATTACACTGTCAGTCGATTACAATGTGCAAATGTTGGAGAAAAGATGGAAGATAGATGGAGTGGTTACACAATTTTTACAGTAATGCATATTAAAAGAATTTCTCTTTATTGCCCACGCGGTGATGTTTTGCCAAAGGATGCACCAAATGTGAGCGTTTTCTATTGTCTGTGCAGGAAAACTGCAATCTTATGGTCTGGCTTTCTGGGTCATGCCTCTTTACAAAGAGGATCAAAGCCTGTTTTGTTTCTAGTTTTATTTATTTCTTTTCATTTAATCACAGACACTGCATGCTATCCCGGCTTAAGTGAGAGCCTTCTGTCTCCGAGGCCAGCTCAGTGGCTGAGGTCCACCGGTAAATAGTATTTAAGTTGCTAGTCTGTGATTAGAACCTTTTGTTTTTGGGTCTGGGGGATTGTGACGCTCTTAGCACATAAGAGAGGAGGCTGTGTACGCCGCTTAACCCGGCTTCAAGTGCTCCCAAACCCCCTTTCATTATTCTTATAGGCCTTTGTGTACAGACTGAATCCTGTTAGGATAAGACAGGGAGTTATCTGGGCCCGACTCCCCTCTTTTGGCTGCCCTCACTGGATGGAGGCCCTGGTGGAAAGGGGAGAAGAGAAGGAGGAGGCGGAGAGGAGAGGAGCGGAGGGTTTGTGTGTGTGTTGTACAAGCCAGAGCCTTGTGGTGTTTTCCCCCCATTTGAATGAGCCAGACTGCTTGTGTTACCATAATCCTTTCTCTCTTTCTCCTTCTCTCCAAACACACACACATACACACACATGCATGACAGCTGTGTTTGGTTAGGTAAATGCCTGTGGCTGAACCCCCCCCTTCAACCGACTCATCCCACCCACCAGCTCCTTTTTTAGATTCCCCCCTTGTACCCCCTCTCCCCAGCTTCCTACTGTTACAGCCTGCACCCTAACCTACCTTACGCCCAGCTCCCGAAGACGCACTCCTGCAACGCTCGAGAGTCTAACCCCATTCACAACTCTCCCTGGGCCCCTTAAGACGGCCAATATGGATCCGTAACGAGTGCCTCTTTACTGCACCGTGTCCCCTGGAGAGCCTACGGCCTAATGTTAGAGCAAGAATATGCTTTTTAGCCCATCAGCTTGCCTGCAGTAATAAAATTGTCCACTGCATTAAAGCATCAGGCACCTAGTTCCTGTCAGAGAAAATATGAGAGGTCAGGGATGCACTGTAGCATCTTAAAGTCTTGAACATTTGCACCCTTGCAATCAGCAAAACAACTTTATTTAATCAAACCTCTCACTGGTAGTGTAAATGTTAAGGGTCCAGAAGTGAGGTTGTATGAGGTACTTACTGTTAGACAGTGTACTACCGGGACTTCCTAAAAACTTATTTTGTATATTGTCCTGCGTCACACAGTGTTGTGTGTCAGATGCGTAGTCTCGTTAACTCTCATTGTGTCGTCTTGTCACATTTTGGATTGTTTATGAACTTAGTCTTAGTCTTTGCCTTAACACCAAGATTAAACAATGATCATTGATTTTTACTCCTTGTACTGCTGGCACAGCCGCAGGTTTTCAAATATCTTTTACCTGACTTGATAAATTCTCAAACTGACCATCATAACATTAAACAGGAAATATGTACAACTAAATGATGTCCAACAAAAAATATTTAATCAGATGGGGGATCTGTATGATCTGTATCAATATTAGTTAGTATCTTCCAGCCCAAACATGCTTACAAGGCACATTATCAGTGTCCATGTATATAGATGTGAGACCAAATACACAAATTATAGGAAAACATGGATAGTATATTCTATATGAGCATGTGAGACACTCAATTCAAAATTCAAACATGACTGAATAGTGCCCATTTGAAGTAGTAACCTACATCATTTGTACCAAACTAACTCACCCTGAATTGTGAAAAAAAATTTTAAAAAAAATGCACGTGTACTCAGACCACAGGGCTGAGATGGTCATAGAGCTTATGTGCAAAGCTACACCCACCCAGGCAAAATACCACGTTTTTAGAGAGTCCCTTGTACCCCAGTTTTGGAGTACAGGTTTAGAAGGCTAAGCAGTGAACTGCTGTGGACAGGATCAGCAGCAAAACCCATTTTAGCCACCTAAAAAATCAATGTTCGGGTGGCCTGGTAGCTCAGTTGGTAGAGCGTTTGACCCATGTACCGAGGCTGTGAGTCCTCTGCAGTGGCCGTGGGATCGACTTCCGCCTGTGGCCATTTGCTGCATGTCATTCCTCTGCTCTCTCTCCTCCTTTCCTGACATATCCTCAGCTATCCTCTAGATTAAAGGCATAAAAAGCCCCAAAAAGTATTAAAAACAATCAATATTCATTTCCCATGTTATGCGAGGTAAAATTACGGATTTCGACCGTGGAGTTTTGTTGGTTTGAAGAGAGCGATATTTGGTTTATATAACAGTGGTTTCCCATCAGAAAAGCCTGTCAGATGGCATCCAGAGGTGGAGCTGGATTTTTTTATTCTGTTTTTCTGTTTTGTGCTTTTATGATTATTGCATGTTTTATATTTTTATTGTGAAGTGCTCTATGAGTAAATGGTTTTACTATTTTTGTTTTTCTGTCATTAAATGAGCTCACTTCGGTGGTGTCTGAAAAATGTGAGGCCGCACTGGTGCTCTGGTACGCTAAGTCACACACCAGCTTACCCACAGTCATGGTATTTAAAATAAATTGTTTACGATGAGATATGTTTATTTGTGTGTATGCAAATTTCCATCAGTGTGCACCAATCCGAAACAGATTTGTATTTATACAACAGTTTGCAGTGACGCATTTATTGATCAAACCCTGGTGCTGGTACTTCTCTCTGTTTCTCCAACCTGGGGGTATGCCAACTGGCATCTTCTGTCGGTAATACACTGACTATGGATGAAGTACCTCATACAGTTCCACTTCAAATAATCCAAATTATTCCTTAAAGGGAGCTGGCCATAGGCTGCCACCTCTTGTTATGTTAGTTAAAGTCTTGTCAAGCATGTGAAACACTTAATTGTGCCTTGTAGGGGAAATCCTCTCTGCGTTTGCTGTTCTTCTGCAGAGAGGTCAAAGTGCAGGGTCAATGAGAGCAGTCTCTCTACTCACAACGCCACCCTGCTGCCCCTGACATAATTGGCGCCTGCCCTGAAATACACAACCCTTGATGTAGGCCTCAAAGCCACAGCCCTCAGGTCTCAGGCCAAGCTTCACTTGGGTTCCTCTCCAGCCATGTGGGCGGCAATACCACCTAGACTGAGTCAACACCGCTGCGTATGACTTAATACATTCCTCGTCTTCCAGCGGAGGGGATTTATGAGGTGGCTCTGTGCGCCGTGGCTCAGGTTCAGGTCGGCAGAGGGTTTCAGCTATCAGCCAGCGGCGGAGTGTGTACTAGCACCCTCGAGCTGCTGCACTGTCCCGTGCTCTCATTCCTCATCCTGCTCTCATTCTCTCTCCACAGAGCAGAGGCCTGCAGAACTCAGACCCAGCTAACCCATTTCTTTCAGCGCTCGGCGGAGCTCACTGAATCATGTGCACGCTCTTTCCTTCCGCCGACTGTATGTGGTCTCACTCAGTCCATCTACCTGACCTCTTAGTTTTGATTTCTCATCTAAGCTCACTGTTTTTCAACCTCTTACTTTCTGATTGGCTCCAACTGCTCCACACACGCATGCACACACACACACTCAGCAGTCCTTTCTAGTTTCTGTCTTCTTCATTCAATGATTTTCCTGTTTCCCAAGACTGCTGCCAGCTCTACACACTGTGACTTTGCACTCTTTGAACCGCATGTCTGGTAAAGAAAGAGGCAGGGCCTATTCTAAATTCAGATACATACTCTTAACAGTCTCTGTCTCTCCCTACTCTTCTTTCTCCTTTACACACACACACATACTCTCTCTCTCTCCCTCTCTCTCTCTCTCTCTCCTCAGCTTGGTGCTCTGACTAGGCATTTCCTGGCTTCCATGTCTGGAACAGACAGCATCACTGCCCTGTATTGCAAGTTTTGGGGGTGGAACAAAGGCAGAGGGGAAAAAGCAGGGTTAGCAGGAGAAGCAGCAGCAGCAGCAGGAGACGAGAGCAAAAAGAGAAGAAAGGGATAGCGCCATGTGTGCCAGGATGAGGAGTTAGCGCCGGCTCCCCTGTGGGGCCTGAGCTCTTGCTGCGGACCGACCGACTGGATTTTAAACTTAAATGGCCAGCAAAATGCCAGACGGGGCTCGCCACACATCCTCCAGACACATAAGGTCAACGGGAGAGCTGCACAGAAAAGCGGCATGTTTTTTTTTGTTTTTTTTTGTTTCCCAAGTCCAGCTTGGCAGCCCCAACCTTGCAGAGCAGATGTGACTCCTTCTTAACGCTAAGCCCTTTCTGATAAACGGGCTGAATAAATGTTCATTTTGCAGCATCAGAGTTGAAAGGGTTTTTTTTTTTTTTATGGATCGGCGCTGGTGACAGCCTGTTAGCTGGAGGCATTATATTATAGGGTTGTCCATTCATACCAGTCTTGTGAAGGCGATAGCTTACAAACCTTTTGATGGAATTCCTTCAAACTTGGCACAAATGTCCATTTGGACTCAAGGATGGACTTATCAGATTTTGGGGGGGGGGTCAAAGGTCAAGGTCAGTGTGACCTCACAAAACATGTTTTTGCCCATAACTCAAGAATTCATGTACTAATTATTAGGACTGCATGATATGGTAAAAAAAAAAAACATATTGAGATTATTTTGGCTGAAATTGTGATGTGAAATGTGATTATTGGGAATGATAATTTTTGCATGACAATTTTATTTACCAAAAAAAAAATCTCTGCAGCACTTTAGCACCTCATTATAGCGGCGTTTTCCTACACATTTTTCCATTTCAAAAACTCATCCCGCTAATTTTGACAAAATTTGACACAAATGTCTACCAGGGTAAAACGATGAGGTGATGACATTCTTTAACTCCAAAAAGGTCACAGGTCAACTTCACTGTGACATCATAATGCTCAGCTCTCTGTCAGTCATTTGTACTCCTGTTAAAAATAGTCTCTAAGTGAAGACGGCATGTTTCTCACTGGAAATTATTCACTAGAATCAGAAAAAATACACATAATACCTTTCATTAAATTCCTTCAGAGTCTTCACTACTTATCGTACACAGACAAGGGTGTAAACTGAAACTTCTCTGGTTAACGGGAGGCACACAACCATGAGGCGTTCATTTCTTTTTCATGCTACTGTTGTCGTCTGACTGAATGCATCTGTCCGCCACGCTTCCTCAATGTTACCTTTTGATCCCCAGACTCCTGACAAGTCCTGTCCCGACTTGTTTGCTGTGAAGCAGCAGAGTTTTGTTGAGGACAGAAAATGTTGAGAATTTACACCACACCCCGCTTAAGGCTCTAACAAGCTGCACACATGAAACACTTCTGTGGCAAACTACTAATTTCCTTTTTTGCTGTAAGTAGTTGTGGTTGCAGGATGAAGGCGACTGCCTCTTTTAAATCTTGCATTCATGAACGCAGCTCTGTGCATTTGTGTATTTGTGTGTCCGTGTGTGCGTCTCTGTATGTATATGTGTGTTTGATTGACCAGTGTTCTTTGCAGGCCAGCCAAGGCAATATCTTGGGAGCCGCTCATGTTTACTCGGCCTCTGAATAGAGGTTGTTATCAGCCCTGGTCACGTTGCATGTTCTCATTCACATGCACTTGGATACAGTTTCACATAGACACACACACACACACATGCACGCATGTACAAAGGGACTCTTTCGAACTCTCACACACACGCCCACGCCCTCCCCCGAGTGGCCCAGTAGAAGGGCATGCCTTTGTCAGCAGATGTCAGGACGCAGGTGTGTGTTCCTGTGCCTCTCGCTCCATTCGTTTCATCCTCTTCTCCAGAGGCTGCCCATTTGTCTGTGGCCCTGTTTCATTTCAGCCCACTCCAATCTCCCCCCAAGAGGACGCCACTGTGTCTGTTGTATTACAGGAAGGGGAGCGAAGAATACAACCCCCCCCACCCCCCCATCCCCCAGTCAATGCTACTGTAGTGCACCGGCACAACCTTTAAGATTAGATTAGTCAGACTTTGGCCTAGAAGTCACTGTGAGGTCATCTTTTTCGAGACAATACTGTTTTGCTCTTGTTTTCCACCCTCTCTTTCCTCTCTTTCATTGTCTCTGCAGTCAGGCTCATTATTTCTGCAAGAATTTCTACCAAAAAATAGTTCGTAAAATAAGAGCGTTTGGCACCAGTTCAAGTCAAAACCATTGGAAATTTTGCTTGGAATAGTAAAAATGCATATATCTTATCAAAGTTGAGCATCTCATGAAGCAGCCACAAGAATCTGAGTGAAGATAAATGTTCATAATGTGATAAAATAATGAATCGGCTTCTTTTGCTGTCTAGAACATTTCTGTGATTTTGTAGGCATAGCAGATCACATTTTAACTGCAGGGCTGCAACTAATTAACTTATATTCACTATTAAACATTTAGTCTTTAAAATGTCATTATCACAGTTTCCCAGATGGCTTTGTCCAACCAACAGTCCAAAACCAAAAGGCTCTTTTTTTTAATATCAGAAATTACAAAGATGGGGTCAGCAGCAAAATTTATTTTAGCCACCTTAAAAAGGGGCCACTTAAAGATATTTAGAATATTTTCACTGCTTTACTTTGCTGTCAGACAGCCCTTTCTGAGGTGAAACTGAAGCCTCCATTTATTCTTTCTTCAAATCCAGACTTGAACTGACAAAAAGAGTCATTTTACCTCATAGAACACATCAGTTGTTGGACAACCGCTCAAACCAATGCTTTGATCAGTTAGTTTGAGTTCCATTAGTTCAGATTCAGACTAACTTGCTGCACATTTAGGCAGCAGTAAACCAGCAACTCCTGTGTTCTGTGAGATAAAATTCCTGTTTTTGTCAAAGGAGTCACAAGCGATGTAACATTTTGAGTGGGACAACTGACATCATGATTTTTCTTTTAATGATTGTTTCAGAGTTAATTGTGTAATAAATGTTATTTGTCATTTTAAACCCAATATCAGGAAAGTGTACAAAAATACCCGTCTTCTACTAACAATTATTTTCATTGCAAATTAATTTCACAATTTAGTTTCACAATAAATTGAATAGTTGTTTGGAAATTTTGGAAAAAAAATGTTGATAACAGTGTCAAAAAGCCAAAGATGTAAAGTAAAAAATGTTTATATTTGGAAGCAAAAACAAAATTTGGGCATTTAAAAAATAAATAAATAATTGATTAATCAACTAATCATCACAGCTCTAATTAAAATCCATTTCTAATACTTTTTAGATGCTTATTAACTTGTACATAAGACCCTAAATGACATAGTTAGAATGCTATTGTGGATTTGGGTTTCCAGTGGCTTTAAAGGTTTTGCTAAGCAGGACATAAAAGTTTTTATCCAGTGACAGGAACAAGAAGTGATAAGACCTTTAAAGCAGTAAAAGTCGCTGGGATGTGTCATTGGCAGTTCTGCACCTTCAGCAGTTTTTCAATAGCATAACATTATTGGGAGTCGACTGGTAAAATTCACTACCTGTGCAGTACACACACACACACACACACACACACACACACACACACACACACACACACACATACAGTACCTCCCATTTCTACTCAGAGATAGTGCACTGGATGTAACATTAGGCTGGGCTTTCCAATTTATTTCGCCCCCACCGCCCCCCCTGAACGCCTCATTGCAGACTTTAATGACTTCTGCACAGTAACCGTTTAAAGAGCGCTAAGGGAGAATGATTGGTGGGACACATGGAGTATTTATCAACCTCTGCAATAGGTGAATCCAAAGCTCAGGTGCCCACTTCCATGTGCCAGGCTCCACTGTTCAGTAGCTCCCACCTTTAGACTTATTGCATATAAAACTTAAATATAGGAAGCTCATAAATATGGCACGGAGGTATAGGTTGTCAAGACGACGATAATTGACGCAGGGAGAAGTGAATGAGCGACATCTGTGTTAAGAACCGTGGACGAGGGCCGGACAGACATGAAGGCGTTCTCATAACAGTCGTTGACAGTGTCTGAAAGTAGCCTGAGGGCATTCATCCTATCCTCCCTCCCATCAGCCATCCCCCCATCTGCCGCCGCTCTAGTTTTGCTCCCATTCAGGCTGCAACCTGACAACAAAGAGAGAGATGTGTTTAGCAGGCAGGTCTTTGCTGGTTTATTCCTCCTGTCCACTGGAGCGGAGAAGTGAAAGACACTCTGTTTGTCTCCTCTGTTTGCTGTCTCCATCGTATTCTCTCTTTCTGTTGCTCTCGGTCCCCCCCTTCCACCACCCCTTCCTTACATCTATCCATCCGCCCTGCAGGGGTGAGAGAGGGAGGATGGTGTTTTACAAAGCAGGTTTAGCCGTAACATTGGACATGCTAAGTTTTGTCAACAAGACTAAGAGCCGCTTAGATTTACAGCAACATAAAGCGATCGTAGGTTTGAATCTGGGTCAAAGGGAAGCGGGCCTAATAGGGATGTACCACCAACTGATCCAGCTTCAACCTAATCTTTCTATACCAACTTCAGAAATTAGGAAGCCATTTTAGATATTTAGCCAGTTCAATCTCTAATCCCAAAATCTCTCATGTAGGATTGCCTGTTGGCTAGAAACATCTGAGCAGTCTGGGATTGTCTCTTTTCCAGCCAGTACTCAGTATTTGGGAGTGCAGTCAGCCCACCATTATCCTTTGTTTCTCAGCATCTGCTGGAATTTTTCACTTTTTGAGACATGTCTACTTCCTCAGATACCTCTTCCTGTCAAGTTTGCTCTATCAGAAAATGTAGAGGAAGGCTATTAAGCTGTGAGTTTTTGGGGAAGTTTGGGTGAGTCATTGCCAAGTCTGACAAGGCACAGACAGACAGACAGGCTGCTGGAAGCCAGTAGTGCTTCCTGGACAGACTTTTGTCTGGGCCAAAATTGATTGGGTCACCTCGGGGAAATGGGGCTCGACCAAGACTGCAATGTGTGCAACTTATCATTGTCCTCCCCTCTTGGTGGTGGATCTTTCTTAAAACTGATGAGAACAAGCGATACACCTAAGGTATAGATTTACACCACTAAAGCAGACTGTGATAAGACTCGTTTCCGCTGCAAGAACTTTTCCCCATGGAGTAGGAACCTTTCAAGGGTCTAAAATAAGTTCCAGGGATTTTGTTTACCCCCTCCCCCGAAAACAAAAAAAGTCCCTGGCAGGTAGTACAAACTGTTAGGATGGGCCTTGCAGCGCTGAACATCTCTGATCAGTTGAGTACGTGCAGCATTTTGTCTCAGCCACCACTTTTAAAAATCTGCTGCCTCAAACCAGTTTGCTTTGTGGTCAGCTGTGCCGCAACACATTAACATTGAATAATTCATGAACAAACAATGATGCCTGTCTGTTGCTTTAAGGATTCAACATTAACCATGGCCCGATGACGTACGGCCACAAAAAGTTACTCTGTGGCCACCAACGCACTGTTACAGTTCCACAAAGATCCAGATTTCTATGTGCCTTTAAGGTCAACAATCTACAATAACAGCAAACAGTACACGTTGCCAGTTAACAATAGTTTAGACTACTGAAGTACGGATTTACTAATCCAAGTCAAACAGCTACTGCAACCTTTCAGAAGAACCAGAAACACAAAAGGCAGACTATTAAAAAGCATAATGGTGAGGAAAATTTAGGAGTGACTGGAAGCAGTCGTTTAAGTAGCTAGAATATGGCACATCAAAGGATGTAATAGATGTTAGTTTCCTCAACTAGCTGAGAAGTTAGTTGGGCCACCAAAAGTCTTTCTCTGGCTTTATATGACATTGTCATTGTTCTGTAGTCTTACACAAAATTGACGTGTAAAAACAGCCATCAATTTGTCATATTCCAGCACACTAATTTGCTTCTCTTCAGAGGTATTTTAATCCTGGCAGAAATGTCAGGGTTAAAATACCCATGAAGACAAAGCAAGCAAGTTTATTATCCTATTAAACTGAACTAAACTTTGGTTAAGACATTTAAAAACATCACCTTGAACTTGACATTTTTCACTATTGACATTTTGTAGACCAAAAAATTGATTGATTGATGAATCTGGAAAGTAGTGGGCAAATTTATTTATAGTGAAAATAACCTTTAGTTGTAGCACTGGATTAAATAGGACAATTAACTTTAGCTAGTCTTTGTTGTTATTTGATGACTGTTAAATAACAATTTATACAAAGGCAAGTAAGAATTGACTTTGGGCAGATAAATTTCAGGCAAGCGGAAAGAAAAACATTAACCTTGAACCTTGACTTTGAGTGGAAAAGCAGCTATAGACTGTAAAAATCTGCCTTTTCTGCTTCTGTAAAAAGTTGTGATTCATGAGATCTTGATTGTCTAGTCAAGGATCCTTGGTAGGCATCCATGGCCTTCACTTAGGATTGCATTCAGCATGTTGCATCCTATACTATAGCACAGGTGGGATCCCTATGCCTTGGCCTCAATACACTCAGCAAATTATACCCTAGTCAAGAGATATAATAAAGGAGCTGAAGAGCTGCATAGTTTGAGGAGTGGAGGTTTGAGTCAATGGTGCACCAGTGGTGAACGTACAAATTGCCGTATAATCATTCGTGCATTGAGCCATAGTTTCTTTGTCACATACACCCCCTCAGTGCCACAGTCTTTATGTGGCAGGGGTCCAGCTGTTGTCTTGGAGATATAGCAGCTGCATGGCTGATGGATTGGGGGGGGGGTTAGAATGTATGTTTTTAAATAATTTGTATTTCATTAAAGTTTAAAGGGAGTTAGGGCGGCCATGCATATTTAAACCCCTCTCTCTCTCAACAGAAATTGAAAGCTGGTGAAGTATTGAATTACCACAAGTGTAACGTGAAACACAACAGTCATAGTAGTTCACACCTTACCTGCAGAGACACGGTGTGCTCCCTGCCACATCTCTGATGCAGTTGGGTTTCAAAAGGGGGAGGGCTACCAAGGCTCCTGTGAAACATGAGCACTCCTGATTCTCTGTCTGTGTCTGTGCAGCGGCTGCCTGCCAGGGCCGGCAGCCTAGGAGAGATTTGTTACATAGGAATCGTGGGCTATCATTAAGCTAGCATATGGCCGGGTGTTTATTGTAAAAGATAGAGGACTGTGTTAGGGGGGTTTATTTGAAAAGATAGAGGCCGGTGTTAGGGGGGCTTATTGGAAAAGATGGGAGCTTATCACTTGTAGCAAAACTCGTGTGGGCTGCAAAAAAAAGAGGGGCTTTCATTCTATTATTTTCCATTAATTTGTCCACCCGTTGTGATAGCCTGTGGCAATGAAATGGACCAGAAGAAGAAAGTGATTTGGGAAAGTATGAGACACCAGAGCTCATGGAGAGAGATGGAAGCACAGAATCCAGCCCCTTAGCAGCACGGCACGTTTGCCAAATGCAGGTGCCTCAAGAAAAATCGGCAGTTGTACACTATCTTTAAAATATTTTCACCGCTTTACCTTGACGCCAGACAGGAAACCATTGTTATATAAGCCAAACATTACTCACTCTTGCTAAACCAGAGTCCATTTGCAAAATCGGTAATTTTACCACGCAGAACACAGGTGTTGCAGGTTTACTGCTACCTCGATTGGTTAGGTTAGTTTGTGCTATTGGTGAAAAAATCCTAAATATACGTATTAACTTAAACTGATATTGATTTTTTTTTTCCCAAGAAAGGCCTTTTTTAAGTGGCTAAGTTACATTTTGTTGCCGACCCTGTCCACAGTCTTAGATTGCTTAGCTTCCATGCTGCTACTTCTCTCTGCTCCTCCAAACTGGGGCATGTTGACAGCTGTCTACTACTGTAGGTAATCTACTGTTGGTAACCCTACTTCAAATACTCTGAACTATCTCCTTAAGTTGTCTGTATGTCTGTGTTTGCCTGTATAGATGTTCCCACTTGACTTTGAGTGATGGCTAATGACAGCGCTCATGTGCCTGCTGTTGTTTGACCCCAATAAAGAGGAGTAAATCTTAAACAGATCAGGCTGTTGTGCTGCAGTGATACCTCTTCCTGCTAGCGGTATTACTGTGTTATTATTAATCAGTCTTAACCTGTAATACACAGCGATTTCTTGTCAGCATGCCCAAACTGCATTAACTCGGTCAGCCGACATCATGCAGCAGTTTAAATCGCCCCGCTGCTGCCTCACAACACATAAGGCTTTCCTGCTAACTGCTGCTACCACAAATCACCTCCTATCAGTTCTCTGGAAGCACTGAGTCTAGCAGCGTACACCAGCTCATAGCTGTAGGGCTTTAACACAAACTGCCTCTTTTCTTTTATTAAATTTAATCCATTATACCCAGAGCTGGCTCCATTTCATCTGATCCTTTGGCAGATTGTCAACTATTGTGCTTAGGATTGTGTATCAAAAATTACTCAAGTCTGCACACGGCAACTTTGTGTTCGGCATCTGTTTTTTTTTTCTCTTTTCTCTCTTTATTGAGAGAGTGATATCTGTTCAAGTTAAGCAAATGTTTTCTGACAGTGTGAAGGTTTTCGCGATTTATGTGTTAGCCTCTGATTTTCAAAGCCAATGAGGGTATTTCTGTCTCTCTTTCAGCCAATTCTACATTACACAGTCTGACTTCTTTTATCCACGTTCTTAAATCAATGTTTTCTTTTCTCATCTGTTTCTCTTTCCCAGAGCTTTCCGTCAGACGAGGGGTGGCCATTCGCCAAGTACCTGGGAGCGTGTGGGCGCATGGTAGCCGTCAACTACGTGGGCGAGGAGCTGTGGAGCTTCTACAACGCGCCCTGGGAGAAGAGGGTAGACTTGGCGCGTCAACTGATGGACATCGCTGAGCAGCTCACCAACAATGACTTTGAGTTCGCCCTCTACCTGCTCGATGTCAGCTTCGACAACTTCGCGGTCGGCCCACGTGACGGGAAGGTCATCGTTGTCGACGCCGAGAATGTCCTCGTGGCAGACAAAAGGCTGATCAAGCAGAGTGAGTAGTAGCAGCCGTCATTACCTGAACACATGTGTGCTCTGTGTCTGTGAGTGGGTGTATGTCCATATGTCTGTGAGTAATGCCTAGTACATCTTATTCCCTCAGTTGCCATGACAATTCCTCTTTGTTCACGAACATGCATTACACCTTAAAGCATTACCTCCTCTGGTGCTACATAAGAAGAAAAATACTGTTCATTTAGGATACTATCCATCAATCAATCAGGAAGGACACAAACTAAAAGAAAAGAAGGTAAGTAAATTAAAATCAAGAAAGAAAGAAAACTCCAGACAGCAGATAAAAGGAAAAGGACAGGTCAAGAGCTCAAGATAAAATAATAAATTGCTAAAAGAGGAGGATATGTACTGAATTGAGTGAAACCAAAAAAAGGTAGGCTATTAAAAGGAAAACAATTCAGAAAATAAATAAATCTGTTAATAAATAGATAAAATAAAATGATGTACCTACTAGTAAAACTGAAAAAGACGTCGTCTGGATGGCAGCGCATGTTGCTCCAAAACCTGAATGTACTTACCTATCCAATTCAGTTACCCATGATGCCATGGGTAGTAACACATGCCCCCATACTGTCACAGATGCTGGCCTTTGAAGTTAGTGCTGGTAACAAAAAGCCAGACTAAACAGGTCGGTCTTGGGTTTGCTTTTAAAACATTTACATTAACACTTGCTGCTTCTTCTTGACACTCAAATTATGGAGCTGTCATTGGTAGTTTTATGCTTGTGTAAGATTTGAGCTTCTCTAAAACTGTGAAAAGTGATATGTAACCATTAGTTCTATTCATCCACCATCCGCTAACTGTTTATCACAGACTTTCTCAGAAGCCAGGGTGTGATTCAAACACTGACCACAGCTTGGAGTCTCTAGAAGACACTGCACTTTATGTCAGATCTATCTCTGCCAACTGCAGCTTATGAGGCGGCGACAAAGGTTCGAGGAAAGGTCTCGAGGGACAGACGGCTGTGGGCAAATCTGCACATGCTCGAAGCCGCCTTCTCTCTTCTAAGAATACACTCCTCCGGCACCCCTTCTGCCTCCGACACGCTCGTCCCCATCAAAGCAAAGATCTTTTGGATAACAAGCCATCTCCGCTGCCCTAGTTTTTTTCCCCTCTCAGAATAAATCTCATAACAAGGACAGAGAGAGCTATACATCACACACTCAGTGTGGCAGGTCCCTGCCCCTACGTCCCCCCTTCCTAGGGCTACTTCAAAGAGAGGGACGACCACCCAGTCAGGCTCTTAGATTTGTCCCTTCCTGCAGAAATCCTATTAGAGTGATAAACTGTTGTGTCGCAAGGTGTTGAGGTTCCACCATTGTGCCCTGCGACAGATATGAACTATTGTGTGTGTGTGTGTGTGTGTGTGTGTGTGTGTGTGTGTGTGTGTGTGTGTGTGTGAGAAAGAGTGTGTCTATGTATGTAGTTTGAGGGGAAGTGTTGTGATGAATTTATCCTGAGATAAAGAACCACTTTGCCAAATTACAAGATCTGACACCAGAAAACCGCCAACAGATGTACAACATGTCGACATGCCCTCTAGTTTTTCCCCTCCAGTTTGTACTTGTACTTTGAGTGTGATTATGTTGGTGTGTGTGTGTGTGTGTGTGCGCCATGCTCTAAAAGTGTGTGTATATTCACCTTATTGCCAATAGCTGCAATTTTCCACCCTGTCACAGTCGCCCTTTGCAAGTCCCGAAGCACAATCCAGGTCTCTTTGTCTGGGCGACACATTTAGAGCTTGACAACTCAAGCTGCTTACCCCGGCCATTCAGAGTTTAAGCCTTGAGACTGTTTGCGTGCTTCTTCGGTGTTTGTGTGTCGGATCTGTTTGTGTGTGTGTGAAGAAGAGGGATGACGGCGGTAATGAGTATCACGAGGTCACGGCCATGTGTCGGACAGCGGCAGGAAATAGGCGCAGTAACCTCCCAGCAGAGAATCCAATCCCCACAATTAGAGCCTGAGATTGAGAGCAAGTTAAAGTGCGCGGCGCGAATCTCATCAGTCTAAACTGAGGCCAATTGATTTGCAAATCAAACACGCAGAAAGCCACGCACAGGCCCACCCCTCTCGTTAGCGGCATCCATATTGATGCGGCGGGTTTCGGAGAGATGAAAACGCGCTGTATTCTTCACCGTGTGTTTGCACAGTCCAGTGGTGCGAAAGGAACCATTCCCCATCATTGAGCTTATAGCATTTGAGGATGGCTTCACCCCCAGTGGTTTTTGGAAACTTCACTCACACTCATTCTCTTCTCTCCTCGACACGCTGCTTCACACAAACACACACAACTGCGACAGCACTTGAAACACGCACTCACAGTCTCTCTGTCTCTCACACACACTCAATAATGCACACTAACACCGGCATGCATTGTTAAAACCGGCTCGTACTCTTGAATGCCACTAGTAAGGCCACGCTAACAAGCATTTCAGGCCCAACGTCCCTCCTCGGTGTGGCCCTGGGAAGGCAGAGGAGTGAGGTGAATGTATACAAGTCCAACCTGAGCTCCTTAACATGGAAGGTACCGGATACGCAGGAGATGAGAGGGGGCCAGGCAGCCTACCCCTCGTCCGCAGCTCTCGCACTCATTTGAATTGGAAATGATTTCGTTTGCTTTTGAAATGTTCGAGCTTTGTTACGCTCAGGCCTGCAGTAAGAGTGGAACAGAGGGGATTGCGGTGCAAGTAAATAGACATCGGACTTCTTTTTAGCCTTTAGTTGAGTCTCTGAATACTTTTCTTTTTTTTTTTTTGTGCTGTGCTCATCTTCGTCCTTGAGTATGAACCCTCTCCTCCCTTCTTGTTCTTTTTAGGCGTTCTGTGTGACTGCTATGTGTGCGAGTGAGTGAACAAGAATAGGACACTCTCCTGATGCCATCTGTCAATCAGTGCTGAGGTGTGATGCATGGCCAGCTCCGAGACATTAATTGCTTTCACCTCACCTTGCTGCCTGTGTGTTCATGTCTTTATGTGTGTGTGTGTGTGCGCGTGTGCACGCTCGTGGCATGCATTCACAGGCAGATCCATCTTCATCACCCGCGCTGATTGAGGTTGATGTGCCCCGCCTCTTCGGGGGGCCACAGGGGCCCCCTTGCTAACAGGGCAGCGCTGGATGTTTGATTGAGTTGTTCTGATGAGCCAGAGGAGAAGTGCATTACAACGCTGATACACTGATTATGTGTTTGCATCCTC
>JAJHUR010084932.1:0-13362 GCA_027495735.1 Lutjanus campechanus
GACAGCAGCCACACTGATATGAAATAGTAAGGTAAACACAAGTGTTACTAATGATACTCGTTAAAGTTCCATCCATTTAGTGGAGCAGGGCCTTTCCAGTGAGCCAGCATGCATAATAGCGGCACCCTCACTCTTTTTGACCTGAATGGAATGGAACCTTAATTAGTATTAGTGTTTACTTTCATGTCAAAATGGCGGCTGAGGAGAAAGTTTATTGTAGACCACTATCTTGCTGCACTGGAGCAAGGAAACCTAGAATGACAGATTACAAGTTTGCCAAAGTCTAGAGTCACTATTGCCCTTTGGCTTGTGGATCAGTACGTTGCACAAAGTACAGGAACTCTGAGTTAATATGGATGGCATGTGCTGCTAATAAAAGAAGTAGATGATTACTTATTAACTTGCAGTGTTTTTCTAATAGTAAGTGAATAGATCTCTACTCAGCCTCAGGTTGATGTTGGTAGGAGCTACAGTACGGACTTGATGTTATATGACTCTATCTGAAATAACTATTTACTACACTCTCGATGTTGGAAAGCCAATGTTTCGGGGATTAAGGTGTAGCCAGGACATTCCTCTTCCGTGCACCGGTTATTGTTTACAGTCTGTTGCACATCTTCAAAAGCAAGTATTGAGTTGGAGTTGAGATCTCTATACATAGATATAATAAAAAGCTAAATCATCATCAGACGGCAGCCGATGGGTTCTGAGATTGCATTTTAGCCAATGCGTTCCGCCCCTTTTGTTCCCTACAGCGACTGATTACCTGCATGTAAACAAAGTCCATTCACACATGACTGGCCAGTTCCACACGGACTACAGAAACCAGCATGCTTCAGATACCGAAATCTTATCCCTTGCCTATAGATCCTGTATATATATGCAGATTACTTATGATGTACACTCAATAGTTGACTCTACTGTAATGAGCCGTATTGCATTTCAAGATTGTTAGCAAAGCTCAGGCCATGAACACTTTCTTTTTTTCTTCCCACAGACCTTTTTCATGGCAGCCACATTAATATGAACTACAACAGTAGGGTAAACACAGGTGTTATCAATGATTTCAATGAGTAATCTTGATATTCAAGGAAAGTAGTAGATAGCAAATGTAGTATGCTGTATAGTAAATGTACAGTATAGTATATGGTAAAATGTTAAACAGGGAGGGATTTGTGACACAGCCCATGGTCAAACAAACTGCACATGATTAAAGTTTTAGTTGTCCCTTCCTAATGCAACAAAACTATCATGAGATGTCAGTCAAGCACCGTTTATACGTTCCCACACAGTACTGAGAAGTGAAAACACCTGTGCTGGTGTAAAACAAGTGTGTGGGGGCTTTAACCTTTACTTGCACAGAATGCGTATGTATTGGCAGGTTATGCTTTTTCAAGCTTTACAGACTGTGATAACTTTTTCATTATCAAAATGCTCTTTATTTTGACACCTAGTAAGCTTGGTTTGTTTGCTGTCTTACCAGGAACTTAATGTGAGTTTTTGTTACCAGTTTCCACTCTGTGGGTTCAGTACAGACACAGGTCTGGGGCATCTTAATTTGGTGTGGGAGCTGGAGATGGAAAGTGGCAGCTAGCATCGACCAAAAGAGCAGGAATACAACTTGTGGTTATTTCAAAGTTGTATTATTTACACATCGTGTCTTCTTGGTTGTCTTGCTAACCTCTGGCAATTTTGTTCAGATTCAAGTGTGTGAAACCTGCACCTTCACTGCAAGGATAAGAGTCAGTATTTGAATCAATTTTTCAAGTATCGCTCTCAACACTGCTGTACTTGAATATGTATGTGTGAGCTGAACAGCTATGGCCTTGCAATTGCAGCACACAGCCAAATTATCCCATCAATTCCAATTACCCATCAAAAACTGCTCACTGCTGAGCAGCTTCACGACAGCAAACCAAAAGTTACACAGTCTGTTCACCATGACAAAGCCAATAATTGCTAGTAAAACTTTAGGAGACAACAGTCATATTGTAATAAGCCCTGAAAGAAATAACTGGAGTTTGAACTGCATCCAGATGATAACAACAACAACCAGGAGTAAAATTATCACAGTTGTATAATTATTCTGGTTTTGATAAAGTTCCAATGAGAGTAAAAGTAAATTTCATGAATCCTTCTCTCAGAGATGCACAGCACTTCTAAACGTTAGAGTCATACCCAACCAGACCTCAGCAGAAGCAGTTGCCAAGAAATTTGACACTCCTCAGCGAGTCGCACGGCAAACAACCGTCTAATCCTGAGTGAAATATTGTCTTCCATTTCATTATCATACAAAGCAGGTGTTGCCTTCAGCAAACACCTTTCCCGTGAGACACATTTCAAAGTTTTGCAGCATTTTGTCGCTTTCACTTCTAATAGAAAGCACATGAACAAAATCCTCACAAAGATCCTCATTCGCTGCCAAACACCTCTACTCAAGGTAAATGATCTTGTACTTGCTTTTAAAAACCTATAATCCTTAAAATGGGGAACATTTCTCACACCATCAATAGATTTTACTCACCCGTTCATGGAAAATAAGTTTTTAAGGTTGAATGTGAGATGAAATGACTTGTTGAAAAAGGGGCATTTTTTTTGCTTCTTTTCTGCCTGTTTTTCACACTCTCATCATAAATCCCCGGCTGGTAATATTTAAATCTGTTTCCACTGCAAAGCTATCCGTTTTAACTCCCAGCTCATTAGCAGCACTTCAAATCCTCCCTATATCACATCTCTCTTGCCTTTTATTCAATCACGTGGAACAGCAACCCCTTGCTCTCTCGCATCAATCCCTCTCCGCCTCTCCCTCTGTCTTGTCTCCGTTCGCTTTCTCCACACTTACTTTAACTTTTCTCTCCGAAGAGGACGGTGCATGAAGGTGACTGGTCTTGCCCTTTTACCTGCTGGTGCACATCTGTTTTATGCAAACTAACAGGAGCAGCAGGGTGAGTGGGTGTTTAATTGAGACAGAAAAAACAAGGCTTCAATGACAGCTAGAACTCAGAGGATTCTCTACACTTTCAGCTGAATTAACGCAAAACAAAAATGATAAATACAGCATAGGACCTGTGAGGTTTGGATGTCTTTGCGGAGTCATTTTGCCCCCAAGTGCAATGGAAAGCAAACAGAGAGAAACGCGTGACTGGAATGGGGTATGGATGCCACCTCCCTTAGGGTGGCCAGATTAGAAATGGCGACAGTGAACACAGGAGGAGGAATTGCAAAGCATGGCAAAAGAGCAAGCTTAGGAGAGGAAAAGCAGGGGGGAGGAGCGAGGTTATTGACACAAAGATTAAATGGATCTCCCTGTAAAACCGCTGGATAAAAATCACTTCTGTCCCTGGGTGATCGCACACCCAAATTATCATTAGAGAAATGAATATGAGCACTGGTGTCGCACGGGCAAATCAATACGCTTGTTAAACTCTTGCATTGGTGCATGGGAGAATTAAAAGCTAGAGGAGTGCGTAATTGTGTGTTACCATGGTACAGCTTCAACGCCATGCCAGAGATGTTTGTCTGAGTGTGTGTGTGTGTGTGTGTGTGTGTGTGTGTGTGTGTGAAGATGAGGGGTAATGGTAATCACTGCGGCACTTTTGTGGCTCTCAATTTAAAAAATTAAAGGGGGCGTCCAACAATCACTTGAGGGGACAATCCAATTATCAGTGTGAGGGGTAGTTACAGTATGTGCTTGAAGGTGTGGCTTTTTTTTTTTCAAACAAAGGGGATTAAAAGGAAGCTAGACTTAATTATTCTGAATTTCCTAATTGTTATTACTCCAGTTTAAGTAGCAAAAACCAAAAAGCCAGGGACAAAAGCAGCTGGGATTTATGTGCCGTCCTGCTTCACTGACTGCAATCTGCAAAGTTTGATGATAAAAAAAAAAAAAAAATGTGAGAGAAAATGAGGGGTTATCTCCAGGGGGGCGAGGTTAGGTTTCGTTTATCAGAGCTGACAGTAGCATTAGAGGCTAAAGCACATTTGGGTATTAAAGCGTGGTTAGTAGGTCACCCGAAATGTCCGAGACCACAGGTGTAACTCTAAAATTGAATGGGATTTCCCTTGCTAGGATCAGGCTTACCCAGACAGCAGTAGTCATAGTGTTTCCCCCATTTATCACTGGGTAATCAATATTTTTTTATGTGAACAATGGCTCATAAAACTACATGTAACATGAAAAGGGTCCCACATATGAATCTGCAGAGAAAGATCAGCAATTCTACAGTTCCCTTCAGCTCTGCTCTTACTGTTAAGATGCATTACATTCCACAGTGTGCAAAAAGAGGACTCTCTGCTCAGGGAATGTCCAGTGACAAAAAGAACAACCTGTAATGTCACCAAGACAGACATTATTCCTTTGTGCGATACTTTGGTAATGTAAAACAGCTTGGATACTTTTTGCTGAAGCTGTGAAAATTTGACATTACTGAAACTTAATATTGACTTAAACAAAACAAACGAAACAAAAACAGACACCATAAAACTTTTTCAATTTGAAATGACATAACTTGTGAATAAATGTGACTTGATTAATTTACAAGATGTATGGTGTCCTTTCTTAAGAGATTAATATTTAACAGAACTACAGATTATGTAACATTATATGTTGATTATTTACTGACTATGATGTAATATTAATATTTTGTCATTCTATTATGAATTAATTATGACTGGTTCCATTACTTACAATGGCAATATTTACAGACAAATGTTACCTGTAAGAGACAGTTCCCCCTGAAATGAAAAACATATTTTTCCCCCAGCCTGTTAGTGCTATTTATCTGTCTTCACTTTTGTGAGTTGCAGAGTTTTGGAGATATCATCCGTAGATATCAGCTTGTGGTGCTCAAAGATGAAAAAAAAAAATGCATTTTAAAAATTCTGTTTTTTTTCATGATCATCATGATCAGGTTGCTCAAGATAATCAACAGACCTTGTTGTGAGCAGTTTCACGAAGGAGTTACTTTCTTTCTGCAGTAGAATACTTTCTTTCTACTGGAAAGAATGGCAGAAATTGTCAACCTCTCAAGTATAGAGATTTCCTGATTATCTGTTTTATATCATAGTAAAGTGAATATCTTTGGGTTTTGAACAGACAAAGTAAGACTTTTGAAGACTTTTTTTTCTAACATTTTATAAACCATACGATTAATTGATTAACCTTGAAAATGATTAGTTGCAGCCCTGTTTGGCAACTAGATGGTGAACAAAGTGGAACATTATGCAGATAAAATGTGATCAAATTATGCCAAATATTTCCATCAGGAAAAAATTAAATTAATGCTAATGTTGCTCAGTGTCTGCTGGATGTGGAAAAGGGCAGCTGATTGCAAACACTTTCTACTTTATAATGTCAAAATATATCAGTGTGGAGGGTACAGCCTGTTCCAGCACCCACACATTGCTAAAAAATCATTTTTAAGTCATCATTAGTATTTTTCAAGCTTCTTGTAATTACAGTAGCACTTTTGATTAATGGTTTCAGATAATTATCCATATTTCTAGACACAGGGCAGGACAAAGTAGCCTGTGCTGCGTGTTGAGGTGAAAGCAGATCAATCAGAATTTTCTCCAAAAATATGAAAACTTCATTCAAAATCACACTGACATTTCTATTAACACAAATTACCACAGATCCAGCCCTGGAACGTAACGCAATTCATTCATTCATTTATTTTTCAAGAGAGCAATAGGATATTTTGAAAAAAAAAACGTTATATTATTAACCTGTTAACAGGTTAATTGGTGACTCTAAATTGCCCATAGGTGTGAATGTGAGTGTGAATGGTTGTTTGTCTTGATATGCAGGGGTGGACAGGGATAATAATTCAGGCCAGGAATCGATATTATTTTCTGCTTACTGTTTATGGCAGTAATATATCTTATAATTAAGTGAGTAAAAAAACAAAAAAACAAAAAATAAACAAACATCCAAAACAGTTGAAAACAGCTAAGTGTCTTCAGTTTCAAGAGTTCATTAATTGTACTTTCATGATTAAGGCAGCAGGAATTAATATTCATACGGTCATTTCTGTGCACTATTAGAGTGTTTGTTTTGCACCCAGCACTGACTGGTCTTGTATTTATCATCATTAAGCTCTGACTAACTGGATACTTCGTGTCAGAAACGAGGATACAGCTCTTTATTTCCCAGATTATTTCCAGCTTTCATTGCATGATTACGTTTTTTATTTTTATATCAACTCGGGAAACATAGTTGTGATATGATGTGCTGAGCCCTATTTTTTCCTTTCTAAAACACAAACTACATCTCTGTCATCAAGATCTCTGTAATATTATAGCATTTAGTGGCACTTTCCTTGCAGGCTTTTCTCCTTTTAATGCACTCACCCTCAGCTCTTATTCTTACTTTACCTGCGTTGTCTGCTTTTTCTCTGCACTGATCACCTATTCACTGACTGACTGTGTTGATGGGTACCTATGTGCAGGCAGCCAAACGTCTGTGATGACAGACAGGTTCATATCATCAGGTTAAAAACAAGTGGTGGGCTGGGGCACCCCTGTAGTTCAGTTGGTGGAGCATGCACCCCATGTGCTGAGGATAAGTCCTCTGTGGTGGCTGTCTGTTCGACTCCCACCTGTGGCCCTCTTGCTGCGTGTCACACCTTCTCTCTCTAGCTAGCAATCTCCCGTTCTGAGGAACTGTAGCTGCACTGTGTTGTTTTTTCTTTGATTTACTGCTTTCATTTAACATTTTTCAGACACTGCCCTGTCATTCCAGGCCAACCAGCTTGCTAGACTACTGGGAATCCTGCTGGTGCTCCCGATGGCCAATCTGCCACTGTCTCTATAGCTCCCTTTACACTGGACAAAAAATCCACTGACACTCACTAACATCTGGCTTTTGTCTTCAGTAGGAAAGAGTACAATACGCATTTATTCCTGGGTCAAATGACTGCAGTACTTATGAGTATTTATTGGCTCCAGCTCTGATCAACAGTGATGGAAACATGACACGTGGGTTAGGATTAGATAAACATTTAATTTCCTACAAATTCTTCGCAATAAAAGCCCCCAGTTACGTCGCTATCTAAAAGCTTTTATTATGAAGCAGCAAAATTTGAAAATGTTGAGGTTTCAGCAGCAGTAACTTAACACAAGTCCAAAGCAAACATGAAGCAGTAAAATAAAGCAGATAACTGATACGTCAAACCACAGAGATTCAATTAGAAGCTACAAAAAAATACTGAGACAGAACAGACAGACTTTTAAATGTATGCTCTCCTGCACAGATATGAGTTGAGTCTCGGCTTTCAAGTTCACATTATGACAAAAAAAAAACAAAAAAGATCAGTCAGCCACCTATCTTTAACTAGTTTGGCCACCTTAGCCAAACCTGCATATAGGTGCTAATCCTGCCCATGTGCTAATCTAATCCAGTCCCTTGCAACCCTGCATATGATAAGTGGTTATAGATAATGGATAATGTTGTTATAATAAGCCATTAATGAACCCTGTTTCAAAAGACCATCATGGGTTAAATGTAACCAGTTTGACAGAACTGCAGGAGGAATAGACAAGAGGCTATACAGACAGGAATGATCAATTCTTTAGACTGGGGTTAAAAAGTGAAGGTAGAAGAGAGTGCAGAGAAAATCTAATGGGGACTATAGTCATATGAAAACTAACAAATAAATCATGGATCAACTTTGATGAGATCATCAAGTGTTCACAGTCTAAATGGCGTGTGCTGAAGTAGATACTCATTGATCGTAGAATATTGATGCTGAACCCAAGGATTCATTTTTTCAGAGAAACAGATGAAAGAAACCCTCAATGAGAGATTGCATTGAGTTACAGAAGCCTGTGAACAGTGCCGTCAGGAACTCAGTGTACTGACATGATACTTTTGATCAGCCTCTTCCAAACCGCATGTCAAGAGAAAATATAAATTATACGGTTATTTAACAAAAGGTTAAACTTTTCCCAGCTGTAGTCACTTAATTAAACTGCATCATTTTTGGACGGTATTAAAAAGTGTCCTTTCTCATGTGTATACATCGGGCAACTAGTCATCTTTGCCCCCTGTGTCAGTGACTAACTGCCGGGTGGGATGTCAGAGGGCTGCTCTTCACTTTGATGATGACTCACTGTGGCATGGTGCCTTTGATCCTCTCCCCAGCTTTGTGAATAAAGAATACACTTTGATTGACGCTGCGCACATTATGGCCGTTTGAGAGTTGGCAGGGGAGAAAAAGACACGTCTGTCATGTTGAAAAGCCCCCTGTCTCTGCTGCTGAGGGCCAAGTTGGAGGAAAGCACTTTTGAGCTGCTTTCAACATCTAACCCTATACAATGCCTATTATGGGAGCCTTGCCTGCATAGCATCTATCTATCTTTTGTCATGTGCAGCTTGCTTGATTTCAGCAGCGTTTGATCAACACCCACGGCCATTTAAAAGCACCGACAGCCCGGATACAGATTGGGTTAGTTACAGTTATGTGCTGAAATGAACCTTCGGCGCTTATCGCACACACAATGTGACATGGCAAAGTAGAGTGAGGATCAGCCTTAATCAACCATAATGGGTGATAAAATGAGCTTAGCCGCTGCTACAAAACATGGCCCCTCTTCTTAGTTTCAGATCCTCCTCAGTATTCTAACCCAGTGCAACCTCATAAGCAATTACAAGCATATTATGCTGGGATAACAAGAAAACAAGAGAAAGGGAATATAAGAGCAGCGAGTTAACATACAAACCTTGTGTATTGTGTTTTGACTAAATGAGGTGTGTTCCTTTGAATTGCACAAAATAGGTGGAAAGGCCTAAAGAATAATGACAACAAAAATCCGTAGCAACAGACGTGTTTAGAATTTCAACATAACACCACAGCAATCCATTAAATACAGTAGATATACACTGTGAATAATGCATCGCAAGACAAGGCAAAGTCCAATGAGGGCAGAGGAGTTTGGTGCTTTTAATATGTTGAGAAAATGTGCAGAGATGTCACCACATTCATCAGCACGACTGGTGGAATAATGCAGACTTCTTTGAATACAGACAGGTTGGTTACTGGGGACACTTCTTAACACGCATTCAGGGATTTGGAGATGTAAGACCTTGTTATGTTATAATCAGTGGAGGATGTATGTGATCAGTGTGTTGCAGTGAAAGATGGGATAAAGACATGACCTGCAGATTGCCATCCTGTCAGCAACCTTTCAGGCAGGGAAAAGTGTGTGCGTAAGAGCTTGCACACATGCACGCATGAGTGCATGTGTTGCTTCTGTGTGTGTACAAGCGTCTGTTGAGCTGAGCTGCGCTGAGCTCTACTCTGTGTACTGGGCAAATTCAAAGCAATCTGCCACCGCTCCCAAAACTAGCTGAGCGCTGACTGTAACACAAAGGACGGCAGCACAGAACACCTGCCGAGATGATGGAGATGGCTGGCAGCCAAGACGACATATGGGTCTCATTCTGGCCTTAATGAAGACAACCTGACATAAATATCGGACAAAACGGACTGCTCTGGAGACCTGCGCCGTCCCACTGCAGTGTTGCTGACATTGACATAAACATTTGATCAGCCTCGGGTATGACATCGAAGCAGGAGAGCAGAAGCACGGAGTGAAATGTAGACTTGGGGATGTAATATACAGTACAACAATATAAAAGATATAGACATCTACACTTTTTGAGAAACTCACAAAAGCTGAAATTCTGAATAATTTAAACTTTATGTTGCCTGTTCAAAGGTCAGAGCCAGCTTGTCCCAGTGGAAGCTGTGGAGTATTCAGAAGGTTAATGTTTTGGAATAGAGCTGATTAGGTTTTCCCCAGTAACTGAATTTAATTCAACAAGGTTTAGGTTTATAACAAACCAAATTTTGTGAAAACAGTTCAGAATTAATGAGTTGCAGTCATTTTTGTAGTTGAGTGGTTTGTTCACCAGCAGACCTTCAATGCTCTGATATAGCGACCACACAGATGCATAGGGGCAACAACAGTGGGGATTTTTTCATCTTGTAATGTTCCTAACTTCAGTGGATCATAACATACTGGGTATTGGATTAATCTGCAGATTCTCTGGTTTAAGATTAAACAAAACGTTTCTATGGATGTCAGTTTTTGAGGCATAACAAAGGCCAAATGTGGCCTGTAACGCACTACTTGAGCCTTGTTTTTAGGCTAGCAGTTGTTGATGACTTGCAGCCGAGATGATGGAGATGGCTAGCAGCCAAGACTACATATGGGTCTCATTCTAGCCCTAAAAAAAGACAACATAAATATCAGATAAAATTGACCACTCTGGGGACCTGCAGCAACTGCAGTGTTGCTGACATTGACGTAAACATTTGATCATCCTCGGCCATGACATTGAGGCAGGAGAAAGGAAAGCAGAGGCGTGGAGTGAAAACCAGACCTTGGGAAGACCCTGAGGGCCTTCTAGGCCTTCAGAGAAGGCCTAACATATCAGTATTTCACATATTATACTTCAATATATTATATTTGATTTATTTCATTTAATTATTAGACTATTCTTTAGACTATTCTTTTCTAATTCTAATGAAACCTCATTTTCTCATTAGAAAAATAGAATTAGCCAATCAGATATTTTTTGTTGTTGTCTATAGGCAGAGAAAGATTAGAGCTGGATTTCTCATTAGTTAAGACTTCATCACTGGGACAGAAGGCCAAAGCCTGTGTGTTTGTTTAGAAAGTGACAGATGAATTAACCAATAACATTTTGATTTACAGTGGTTGGGACCAAAAATAATCCCCTTAGGCCCTCCCGAAGGTGATATCTTGCACGAGACAAAGCAGACGAGAGTGACACTGTTGCTAGGTGGGTAACTTGATAGCGCTGCCTTTTTCAAGGCGGACTTTTGCAGTATAGCAGAGGATCTTCAACGGACTGTGTTATTTAGGAGAATGAAATTGTGCTTTTCCCCAAGCCCTCTACTGGGTTTTTTGTATATGGCAACTACACACTACAAACATGTCACAAGCTACCTGGCTGCCTGCCGCTTATTCCAGCAAAATCTTTTTCCAATTTGCTGCATTTTTAGTGTGTCTGTCTGGTTTTGGCCAAACTGAAGTCCCAGCTCGAGTCATAGTTTGCCACTGCTATATATATAACAATACAATAGATATAGAAATCATCAGTCACCATTTTTAGAGAAACTCAAAAAAGCTGAGATTCTGAATAAAATACACTTGAAACTTGGCTCTGTTCAAAGGTCAGGGCCTGTGCGTGCCAGGGGAAGTTGTGGAGTATTCAGAAGGTTAATGTTTTGGAATAGAGTGGATTAGATATCCCCCAGTAACTGAATTTAATTCAACAAGTAAGTGTAATGTTCCTAACTTTAGTCGATCATAACATATCTGGTTTTGAATTAATCAGTAGATGCTCTGCTTTGAGATGAAAAGACTTTTCTGTGGATGCCAGTTTTCAAGCTATAACAAAGGCCAAAATGTGGCCTGTAACAGACTATGTAAGCCTTGTTTTTAGCCTAACAGTTGTTGATGACAAGACGACATGGTCAGATAGAGACACATATTATGTGTCTTTATCTGGCCATAATGAAGACAACCTGACATATACTGTATATCGGGCAAAACGGACAAGAAAGGCCAAAATGTGGCTTGTCAGACTACATAAACCTTGTTTTTAGCCTAACAGTTGTTGATGATAATAGATTTAGAAATCAACATTTTTAGAAAAGATGAAAATGAAATTTACATTTCATGTTGCCTGTTCAAAGGTCAAAGCCTACATGTCTCAGTGGAAGTTGTGGAGTATTCAGATGGTCAATGTTTTGGCTTAGAGCTGATTAGATTTCCCCCAGTAACTGAATTTAATTTTAACCGGGATCATTTTTTCAGGTTTATAACAAACCAAATTTCATGAAAATTGGTTCAGAACTAAGAGAGTTGCATTTGTCAGTGTTTATAAGCATACCCTGAACACTCCAATATGGCAGGCGCGCAGATGCATAGGGGCAACATACAGCAGGGATTTATTCATCTCGTAGTGTTCTTAACTTCAGTGTATCGTAACATATTATATCGGATTAATCTGCACATGAATCTGGTTTGAAACAAAACTTTTCTATGGATGTCAGTTTAAAGCGACAACAAAGGCCAAAATGTGGAATATAACAGACATGTAAGCCTTGTTTTCAGCCTAGCAGTTGTTGATGAATTGCTGCCAAGATGGCTGGCAGCCAAGGCGACAAATGTGTCTCATTCTGGCCCACTGGAGACCTGCAAACATCCCACTGCAGTGTTGCTGACACTGACGTAAACATGTGATCTTCCTCAGGCAGGAGAGCAAAGGCGTGGAGCGAAAAGCAGACTTGGGGATGTAATATGATACATTTAATGCATATCAATGCCAGCTTCCCAAAAGCATAAACATCTCAGTCTTCTTTGAAGCCTACAGGTAACAGAGCATACTATCCACAGTTGCAGGATGAAATGATTCTGTTGCTGTAAACAAGTGCGAGCTCACAGCCCTCACAAGGTGTATGAAGTGTCAGAACATCTCAGTGTTAAAAAGAAAAGCTGCTTGAAGCTTGGAAGACTTCGCTATCCTTAAGCTCTGAGACTGTGTCAAAAAAGACAACATCAATAGCAACAACACAGGTAATTAAGTTAAGTCAGCACTTGAAAGGAAACTGTCCTCGTGCATATTCAAAAGCAACACCAGGAAACAGCACCGATTAAACAACCCGTATACTTTTGATTAGATTTTTTCTCCACATGGTAGAGAGTAGAATAATCCTGAGCCAAAATACTGTTTTTCCAGTTGTGCTTACTGTCTTGTTCTTTGACCCAAAGAGACCCTCTCACTGGTTTTATAATAACTGGCAAAACAAACACAAAAAAGACTAGCAGTAATGCCACTAGCTGCCCCAACCTCCAACCTTCAACACTTTTGATAAAATCAGGACATTTCTTTGTGTTATTGATGTTCTCTCTGTGCTCTTTACAAAAGGGGTTTTATGTTGTAACTAATGACTTTTTGACTGGATAAGGGTTAAAAGCCATTCAAAAGAGAAGCTTTTAGACTGAATTTCTAGGAAAGTGCTGCAGACGATCTGGGCAAATACTTTGGGAAATATGCTTCTTCATTCTTTTGCCAAGAGTTAGATGAGAAATTCAACGCCAGTCTCATGTATGTGTGGTAAATATGTAGCTGGATAAATTTAGCATAAAGACTGGGAGAAAAACCAAGCTAATGTAGCAAAGTATGTCACCCCGCACCTCACTTATTACTAGGGGTATAACAGATTTTCATTGGTCTGTGGTTTGTGTGAATCGCACCCACGGTTCGGCCCACATGTGATCTGTGGACTAAATAAAACCATCATAGTGTGAAGCACAGTTTTACTG
>JAJHUR010084933.1:0-19125 GCA_027495735.1 Lutjanus campechanus
TTTTCTGTTTTTGTTTTTTTTAAATGGAAAAAAGCATCACAAAAGCAGTGAAGTAGATTAGATCACTGATGCCCTCCCCTCCCTTTCCTCAACCTATAGGGGGTTTACATGTTGTAATGTCGTCATGTGGAAACCTACGAAAGGTCATGTAGGAGCATGTTTTCATAAGGGCTTGAGAAATTAGCATTTTCATACAAAAACATATGTACATTGAACAGTCGGATACACTAGGAAACTATAGAATGATATAAAAACCGCTGATTCTTTATAGATCGCTTATTAGATTAAAGGAGATTTGGGTTGCCAGGTTGTGAAAATTATCCTTTCTGTTTGGTCTTAATGTTGTTATATATGTTAATGTTGTTGTTAATGTTGTCAGTTGACAGAAAATTAAAATGTATTAATTGTTTAAATAATTTTTTAAGCAATAATGCTTGAAACTAAACATATATAGATCTTTATCTTTGGGGTTTTTGGATTAAACGTATTATTTGAAATAAAATAAAGTTTACAATTTTTTACTGTTTCCTGACACTCTATAAACCAAACAATTAATCAATTAATGGAGAAATTTATTTTCAGATTAATTGATTAAATGGTTAAAATTAGCGCTGTGAATGGGCAAGAATCTGGCGATACAATACGCATCATGATACAGGGGTTACGCTTCAATATATTGCGATACATTGCGATACTGTAAGCGAGGTGATATATTGCTGTTTTTAAATCTAATTTTAGTAAAACTGTCACTACCATATGTATAAGCTTTGGGTTTAAAAGTTTACATTTTTATGCAATCAGAGCAGGGAAGAGATAACACTCCTATCTAGCGGTCAAGGCTTTAAAAACGACCACTGCCTAAAATATTTGCAGATATCACAATATCACGACATAGCGTTATGAGAATTGATACAGTATCACAAAATGTAACATCACAATACTCAATATTATCATCATTATTGTTTGATTCAGCCTTAAAATGTTGGTAATTCATTTATTAATGACTAACAAGTTGCCAATAAATCAGTCCCTCCAGGAAGATGAGATGTTGCAATCGCAACAATAAATGCAAATTTAGACAATTTCCATGAATTCTGGACAACCTTTGTTCAATTCCCGCAGCTTTTCTGCACAATCATTGTAGGTTCCCACAAGTTTCAGCAGTCCTCTTTGTCATGGGTACTGAAGAGGTTTATCATTGTTATTGACATTTATCAGTGCTCTATAGGCCTATACTTATTTTTTTATATATATAATTTTGTGTTGGTTTTCAGTTTGAGCTCCAAAAAGATTTTGCATATTTGTGGAATACCCACCCAAGTGAATTTCTTTATTTACACTTAAAGTATATCTTGTTAGAATTTTTTTTCATTTTGTTGGACACATACACACTTCTGATGGGTCATGACTTAAAGACGACGTAGTCGGTTTATTTTTGCCGTTATTGGGCAAAAGCAGCATAATAACCTTTAAACATAATGTAATTCAAGCGATAGTTGATTGAATCTCGTTCCCAAAAAAGTCCTGGGAATGAGACTCAATCAACTATTTTTCTCCAAAATCACTTACTGCACCTTTAATGATTAATAAATTAATAAATGAATTTTAGTGCAGAGCCAATGAGCTCTTTTGTGGAATCAGTTGAGGGGAGTCTTCACGGTTTGGAAATCGAAAAAGGTGTTATTAATGGCTTATAACTGTTCAAAAAGCTTTAGTAATATTTATTAACCATTAACAACACCCTTAGTCACAATTTATAAACCCTTTATTAAGTGTCATATGTTATAGAATAACTGAGTCACTTCACTGAGTTGTGAGAGTTGACAAATGACTGCATTTTACCATTTTTCCCTCATAAAAGTGTCCATCGTCGTTGTGGGAAAACACAATCATGATTTCCGTTTGACCGAAGATTTTGAGTTCAGATTTGTAATGATTTTTGTGATTCACTCACCACACTGTTTTCCAATCCTCCTTTCCTCTAAGTGAGTTGAATGAGTTCATTCTTCAGCAAACAGCAGAGTGATAGATATTTTTTGTTGCAGATCACCATATCGGAATGTGTGACCCTTCAGTGTGACAGCAGGGGTCACAGTCCTGCATCCAGTGAAAATATTATCTTTAATATCCAGCAAAACTTGAATTAAGGGGGAATGATTGACATCAATTTCTGTGTTTAATCTTGTAAATATCATAAAAGTACATCCATTAAGAGAATGTCTTTATTTAGTTATTATTTTACTTTGACAGAAGAAGTGGAATCAGGGTACATCTGTGATACTATTTGACTATTTTCTGGTCTACCACAGAGTGGAAACATGCACGAGAGTGAGCCAGTAGTTTCTTCTCTGGAGACATAGAGAAGTGTTTCTCCGCTCTCAAATCTCTCCCCTCCACACTTTGCCCCCCCACCCCCCACCCCCCCCTCGGGCTGTCTTTGTAACTAGCTAGAAATATGCCTTTGTGTAAAAAAGCCGCAGAGACAGTAGCGCTGAGATCAGTGTCATGTCATTTTTGGCCTCCCTCCAGCTCCGCTCAGAGTCAGACCATCTTTTTGTCTCAGACAGGCAGACGTCACACAGACAGTTGAGGCCTGTCACTCGAATGGCCTCTTGTTTTGGCAGGCATGTGGGCTTTTGGAAGATTTGACGCTGATACGTGTTACTATGCATGTCTTACTGAGGAATGTGCACGTCATGTTGGTGGTATTGAGTAAATTAACACCACCATTTGTTCTCTTATAAGCTATTTATAATACTCGTTTTAATGACAGACATATGAAGGAGTCTTCCTGGTGTATGTTCTTGGAAATAAGGGTTCCAAATGGGTGCTTACTGTAGAGCTGAGGTTCTACCCAGAACCATTTGCTTCTGAGGATTCCTTGTTTTAAGAAAGGGGTTTGTCAAGAGTTTTTTTGTATGACTAAAGGTTCTATTAAGAACCCTTTTCATCCCATGAACCCTTTTTGGAAGCACAAGTTCTTCAAGGCATGTTGAAATCCATGAATAATTCCTTCATCAAGGGTTTGTCACGGATTCTTTGTACCACAATATAAAACGGGCCTCATCAGAAGCCCTTGAGTGTGTTCTAGATGAAACCCTTGTACTTTAAAAGGGTTTTCAGTTGAACCCCCAAGGTGAGTTATAGGTAAAACCCCTGGAATATAAAAAGGTTCTCGCTTGAAACCCCCTTTGTCGTTAGCACCCTTAAAAGGTGGAAAGATTCTGGATTGAACCCTCTGAGAGAGTTCTCTGTAGAACCTATCATAGGGCGTTCTGGGGAAACCTGTCACAAATAATTCAATGTATAGCCCTTCATGTTGGGTTCTAGGAAGAACCCTATGAACTCTATGATCTTGTTAGCAACCTTAGGAGGTGGAACGGTGCTGAACTGGGTGGAACCATTACACCATAGAAGTATTCTATTCGTCTAATTGGTGGTTGTAGGTGAAACCTTTCACAGATGGTTCTAGGTATAACCTTGTATGTTGGAGTCGAGGTAGAAGTCTCTTAAAGGGTTCAGAGTGGTAGAAAAGGTTCTACTGGTAACAAAAATGGGTCCTTCTGTGAAGACAAGCCAGAGAACCCTTTATAGTTTTAGTTAGCACCTTTATTTCTGAGAGAGTATGTGAACTTGAAATATCTCTTGAATTTACATGATTTTTAATTCCCCTCTGGTGTTCCACATGGTCTCGGGCAGGTACTCCACGTGGCGCCATCATTCAATCCCTGACTGCTTGCTTGCCATAGAAATGTTGTGGAACGGTTGTCAGTCACATGTAACACACTGGGTCGGCTGCAGTTGTTTGTTTTGGCACTTTGAACATGTTTCCTTGGCATTGTTAGCACAGCGTATTTTAACAAAGCATGAAACAAATAAGAGGAAAATGTTACTTATTCACAGAGAGACACAGTTCTTGTGTATTGTTGTGTGTCTCGCTCTGTACGCCTCAAACCATACATTTTTTTTGTAACTCTCTAAGTGTGTTGGGAGAGCAATCTCTGTCAAGACGCAGCTTGCCAGGTTTCCACTTGAAAATTCATAGCTGTCAGACAAGTTAAGGAAAGGCAAACACGCTTTGTTAAAAGGAAACCGTTTGACCCAATCTGAAAGCAAATCCTGATGCCTCCTTTTTGATTTGACTGCTCTGATTTTGAACGCATTGTAAAGACAGTATCGTATAGCATATGTGAACTATTAAGTCCGTTGGTATGAAAGTGAGGACTCGAGGGGAAACATTTCAGTCAGTTATTGGACTTAATAAAACAAATCTCTTGTTGAAGAACTACTGTGACCTTCTGCTTGACGCCGAATTGTATATGAGTGGTGACAGAATCTTCTCAGAAAAACAGTAATGAAGTCAAAAATGTAAGTTATGTGGATCACCGATCAACACTTCTGGTACATTAACTAAACCAGTGGTGACATACAGCAGGTGCTCGGCACTTAAACAAAAATATTGTGGAATAATTTTTCTAAAAACTATGTGGCAGGTCTCCCATTTGCTGTGGTTACATTTTACAGTCTTACAGTTGGACTTTTAATTTATTTGGCTGTATGAACACTTTTTACAAGCAAGGAGGGAGGAACAATTTATGATTGTTGATTTAATAATGCTGTGATATCTTAAAGGGATAGTCTGGATTTTTTGAAGTGAGGTTGTATGAGGTACTTAGCCATAGTCAGTGTATTACCTACAGCAAATATAGTAGAGGAAGCTAAGCAATTTACTGCTGTGGAACAGGGTCAGAACATATTTTAGCCACTTAAAAAAGGTCCACCTAAAAAAAATCAGTATCAGTTCAGAATATTTTCAATGCTTTACCTTACTGTCAGACAGCCTTGGACGGGAAACCACCATTATATTAGCCAAATATCATTCTCTCGAGAGCACTCAGAGCAACCTTTGGCAAAAACAGTAATTTTACCTTGTAGAACACAGGAGTTACTGGTCTACCGCTATCACAATTAGTTAGTTAGTTTGTGTTATTGTGTGACTTCTGTGTTTTAAAGGTTTAGTTCAGATTCACAATGACACAAACTAATTAACTGATTGAGGCAGCAGTGGACCTGCAACTCCCTTGTTCTATAGGAGTCTGGTGGTTTTGGAAAGAGTGATATTTATCTAACAGCTGTTTCCTGCCAGAAAAGGCTGTCTGATGGCAAGGTAAAATGGCAAAAATATTCTAGTATACACTTAACCTAATATACATTTTTTCAGGTGGTCCTTTTTTAGGTGACTAAAATGCATTTTGCTGCTGACCCTGTCCACAGCAATACATTGTTGAGCTTCTTACACTGGTACTCCTGCTGCGTTTCCAAACTGGGGGTATGTTGACTGCCAACTATTGTAGGTAGTACACTGACTGTGAATAAGTACCTTGTACAAACCCACTTAAAAAAAAATCTGAACTATCCCTTTAAAACACATTTTCTAAACTGATGATTAAAAGCAAAATGTCAAAAATTCCACTAAGTCCAAAGATACGATACAATATGATACAGGGCAGTACAGTACGATACAATATAGTACGATATGGTACGATACGATATGATATGATACAATAAGATTCAATACAACTTTATGGTCAGTATACATTGAAATTCATTTTGCATCCTTGGGCAGCTCCATTAAAAGGATTACACACAGATTAAACATACAGTACACATATGACCACAAACATACAAGAACACAATGAACAGTAATGACAAATATACAGCGCATATCTTATTTTATTCTCTGGATTTAGATCTCAGTTAGCAGCACACTGATTATGGTTTAGCAACAAGATAAACTGATGCATAAAATAATTCTTGGGCCTTTGTATCTGTAGAGATAAATACTTGCTTGCAAAGCATGCTTTAATCCTTTAATGATGAAAAATAAACACTTCATTCTACAGTGAAAGCAAAAAGTAGGAGTCAGGCATATTATCAATGCAGCATTAGGCGAGGTGTCAGTCCACGCACAAAAGTGTCCTATAAATGTCCCAAGTTTGTCTGCAAAGGCATACTGGCCTGACGATTTGTGCTTTTGTGAGTTCTGTAAATCCATTTATTCTTCAGTTTCACTTTAAGGGTGTAAAGGAGGCCAGAAATTCCACATAATGAGCAACTACTGTGCCAATCCTGTCAGTTGGTGTGACCAAAATGGTCACAGGCTGACAGTCATGTCCCCTGTGTGTGTTTATGAAAGTAATGCTCTGCTTTCCCCATCACAACCTCAGAACGCTGGTCGTCGGTTTTGCCAGCTATGTGGCAGTCCCCGCTTTGTGTGTTTTATATACGCTTCCCTTAAATAAACTGACGAAAGGAGAGCAAGTCTACCACATGTTCTCCATACCATGTTTAGAACTGATACTTCTGCTTGTTAGATTGCAAATGGATTGCAGCTGAATACTGGCTTTTTGTTATGGGGATTCTTTACTGAGAGCGTAAATCCTGCTGTGTGATCATGTTTAAATCTATACATTGCTGCTGTGAGTGACGTCCCCACCTCAGGATATGATATAAATATTAAACCAGGTATCCGCTGGCTACTGTTTCACATGCATGTGGTATAGCTGTCACGTTCACTGCATGCCATTGTTCAAAATATGTCCCCATACCAGCTGAATGCGTTATACAAATTATAATCAATATGAAATTCTCAGTACTGCTGGTTCTATGACTTGGCTCATGTGTGAAGTCTAAAACAGGGACAAAACAGTGTCAGGAACTTCTCAGGAAAAGAAAGAAAGAACTCTTCCACCTCTGCAGAGAATTCGCTCTACACACAGACACGCCTGTGCTGGAGGTTGATCTCAATCTCCAGCAAATGTTGAATTCCCCTGAACATTAACCACTGAACAGCTGAATTCATTTGAACATTAACCAAACTTTGGAGCATTATATGCCCCAGCTGTGCTTCCTGTGCTGTTTATGTAGTATATCTTATTGTTTATCCAGGAAGGTCAGCATCCTGAGCTTTATTGGAACCTTTATCAAGATGTATCCACTGACCTGAGTGTGTCTGTGATCTCTCCCTGTAGGTTGACAGGTAATGAACCGTTGTCTATCCTGCCACTGAACTCTCTACCAGAGGAGAACGTGGGCAGGGCCCACTACAAGCTGTGCGACCGGCTCAAACTGGAAAAGAAGCAGCGCAGGATGTGCAGACGAGACCCGGGCGTGGCGGAGACCCTGAGAGAGGCCATCACCATGAGCGCCCTAGAATGCCAGTATCAATTCCGCTTTGAGAGGTGGAACTGCACCTTAGAGGGGCGCCACCGAGCCAACATACTAAAGAGAGGTATGAGCTTTCCTCTACTTTTTGAACTCTAAAAACAAACCTGGTATCCAGTATTGCACAATGAGGAAGGCAACGGAAAAATCTGGGCATTTTACTCCCATGTGCTTAAAAAATAAAAAAATAGATGAGCAGCGCATGTGGGCGAGAGCAGCCCCTCTAATTTGACTGGCAGTAACTGCTTTGATGATTTATTAGCATAACATAAGAATACGGCTCTTTTGCCATCAGGAGCCCAGGTCCTATGTCCAGGCAGTCAAACAGCCAAATTATGTTGCAGCCGATTATGGATTGGTGTCATATGGAAAAATGTAAAGAAATAGGGGTTGATGAGTGTCCTTTCAGTCTGCTTCCATCAAAGCGGATGAACCTGACATACACAACAACCTTATTGTCTGTAATGTATTTCTGACATCTGTCACTTTTTATGTTTTAAGACACTTTATTTAGCTGTTTTGGTAGTCTGTCCTTAATGTAAACTAATTAAGTCTGTGGTGAAGTGGAACGGCTGTCTCTATTTTGATTTTGAGTTTGTACTTAATATAGCAGTCTTTTACTACAAGCTGCACAAAGTAGAAAATACACTGGTTTTAGCCGTACTACCTACATTACTTTAAGGTCTCCTAATTAGAAGGTAGGTCAGCTCAATTTATGTAAATTATTAACATTAAAATATTCTCTGCTCCTCGTTTTTTGAGTGGACAGACTGTACAACCAAAAAAAATCAGGTTTTTTTAAGGAAGGGCCATATTTTTTCTTAGGAAAACTTTTTTTTACACCATCACCAAGACTCTTTTCTGATTCATTTGGATCTGCAGGTACAGTCAACTCACATGTCATTTACTCATCATTAATTAACCTGTGATGAAGACACAGACATAACATGTATTGACTGGCCAGGTCCCACAGATTCTCATCCTCTCTGTGGATTGTCTGAAGCCACAGAACTCTTCTTTTACTGTCCTTTGCTCTTTGGGGGAGTAAAGAAAATTGCAAAATGTGCCTTTTAGGGATGGTGAAACTATTTTTTTCCAGTTTGGTGCCAGCACTGTAAAGCACTTTTTCTCTAGTTTTCTGCTTCTCATTTGTCCCTCTCCAATGTGCTTTTCCAGGATTTAAAGAGACAGCCTTCTTGTACGCCATCTCCTCGGCGGGACTGACCCACGCAATGGCCAAAGCTTGCAGCGCAGGACGCATGGAGCGCTGTACGTGTGATGAGGCCCCTGACTTGGAGAACCGCAAGGCATGGCAGTGGGGAGGCTGCGGAGACAACCTAAAATATGCCAACAAGTTTGTCAAGGATTTCCTGGGCAAACGCTCTAACAAGGACCTGCGGGCACGCGTGGACATGCACAACACAAATGTGGGCATGAAGGTGAGTGTGCAGGATCAGAAGATAACGATGGTTTTACAATCATAAAACCCACAGAGAATTATCAGCTGTCTCTGTGGTTCCCCTTAGCTTTACAGAACATTTTTTGCATCTTTTAGCTTGTTGTTTTGGTTTTCTATACCTCAATTTTACTCTTTTTGTTTTCATTAGCACCGTTCTAGCCATGACAAGCAGCTTTTTTCCATGAAAAAGCATATACATATGCACTGTACACCACCTGCTCAGGACCAAATGGCGAAGAGACAGAATTAGTGACTAGCTGGTGAACACAATGGAGCATTTATCAGCTAAAGACACAAGTATTTACCTCAGTAGTTATTGGGGACAAAAAAGGAGGCAAACGGAGAGTGAATATAGGACTAAACACAACTCTAAATTAATGCTAATGTTGCTCCAAATCTGCTGCATGTATAGATAAGCAATTATTTGTTAACAGGGTTGCTATAACAACTTGATAAGGCGATGATGCCCCCAGATCAACGAATGCAGGTTCAGGGAATCTGATATTTGAGGCTAGAAACCTTTAACAGAAAGCCTGTGTTACACAAACTGAGTTGTGGAGTTTGAACAATGAGTAGGGTTTACCAGGGAAAAAGCACAAAATGTTATTGAGTTGCACTGTGGGTAGGATCCAGTGTTTTTTTTTAAAGTTGAACTACTACGAAAAGTCAGAATATCTCAGCCTCTGCTGCAATGATTTTGACCATTTTTGCTTTAATTTGTCCCTTGGGAGTGCCAGACCGTCATGGAAGTGCAATGTTTAATTGCAGCATTATTTTATTAGCTAATAATTTGTCTAAAACATTAAACTATGACTAAATTTAAGTTGCGACATAGAATTATTCATGTGCACCTCTGTGATGTTGGAAAATTTTTAGGGAGTTACTTTCAAAGGAAAGAAAAAAGTTAACTACACAATCATTTCATAGCGGTATATTTAACCATCAGTTAGTGTTAGAGTAATTTGCTTTTTATTAAAGTAATAAATTCAACAATGTGAGTTACAGCGCACACATAAGGCCAACCAGGACACAGTCATCAGGAAAGCAGTTTGAATGGGGTCGGAGTTCATTTGGAGTCACAGACAGTATTTAAACAGAAATGTTGGCTAATTGCTCACATGAATCAGTTGAACGGTGGGAAAATTGTGATAATACAATACCGTCTGAGTTGTGCAATTATGTAGACAAACAGCAATGTGAAGTGCCAATTCATTGTGCGCTTTATCCCGGATATCCTCTACTACCATATCTATGGTTTTGCTTTTGTAGTGCTGGAGTTTAAACATTACAGTGCTGGTAGATGGATTCTGTCCAAGACAAAACACACTGTCCAAATATATGGTTGAAATGACCAGAGAGGAATTTAATATGACCACAAGGGACTGACACTGATAGAGTTATACATTTGGCATCTTGGGAGAGTGAAATTACAGAAAACATAGTGTTGAGTTTCAAGCATTTCAAAGAAACCTGGAGAAAAAGAGAGCTAAACTGATTAAAGTAATTGCCACTGTAAATTTGGTGAAATCTGAAAGTGCTCATTAGTCAATATTTGGTTTTCTCTCCCAGATTAGATAGGCAACCACTCTCATTTGTGCTCTGGCACTATTCAGCGATTGTTTGTGGTGAGCAAATATGGGTTTTTCATCTTGGAAGTGTTTTTAATAGTAAAATAAAAAAGAGGGAATGGTCTTAATCTGTCAGGCCAAAGCAAACTGAAAGCCTGGAATCTGTTGCTTTTACTCGGCTTTTCTCATATTGTAGCCATTTTCAGTTTGGTTTCAGAATGAATTATAGCAGAGGCACACTTCCCAAATGTTAGCAGACACAAAACTCTCCCAAAAGACCAATGCAGGCTCTTCCTTTTCAGCTCGGCTCTCCAAAACCCAATCTCACGGGAGATTTTATTTGTGATAAAAGATTTACAACATTGTTTTTGCTCTTTTTTCGTGATTTGCACATGTTGTGAGGTAGACCGCATTCGTTCAGGATGAATTCCCACACGGAGGACGAAACTGGAATGTGCTAGCCTCTGCATCCCCCCGACATTTAAAAGCTGACCTATCAAATTTTCTTGACCTGCTGGTGTGATGAATATGCACTTCCTGTTCCCCCGATCTCTTTCACAGTCTGAGAAAAGAACTGTAGATGCTATCCAAGCCCCGTCTAAGACAATGTGTTATTGTCATTGATTTTCGCATACACACTGCTTTTGACATTGTGGTTGATGCTGAAGTGAACTTTGGCTGACCGCGAAGAGGTCCAGTGGCGTTAAAATAACGCATTGTGGTCATTTTTGCTGACGATCTCTTTGTTTCTCTTGCAATTATGTATCATTTTGTATAAGAAAAGATCTCTTTACTATTCTTTCTCTTTGCAACTGTTTGGATGACGTATTGTCTGTGTTATTACAGCATAATTAGGATTAATCAACTCATAACAGTAAAAGGACAAGAATAGTGCCCAGTGTCTACATATTAAAGTCTCCTCTTTCCCATGGCTGTCTGAATGAATTGTTTTTGAGAACACTTCTCTTAGCAAAAACCTCCCCTCACTTATCATAATAACAGTTATTGAGTTTAATCAAAATGTCATCTGTGGTCATAGCAAATCCATCCTCCCACCTACTCTCTTTAATATGAAGGCTCAGACAAAATGTCATATTGTTCACCTTCAGAATAATGTTGATGACAGTCCACATGCAATAAGTGTAGCCTCTGTTTTTTCCCTTTCATTATGATATCAAAAAGCTCAGTGAATGTAATAATTTTCTACTGTATCTTTACATTCCTCCCTAATCTCCACTGCACTCCACCCTAATCATCTAATTTTGAGCATATTTAGGTAATTTAGCTCTTTGAAATCCTGCTTACTAAACAAAGGCTCATTAAATCACATAGCTTTCATTACATTCCTTTAGTGCTGCGCTTCACAAAGTTAGGGTCGGGACCCAAAAACAGGTCATTTTTATTGGGTCGCTGATTGACAGAGTAAAATGCACGTGACATTTCCTCAAATAGGGACAGGCAGGATGAAATGAGAGACAGGGAGCAGCTCTCAGTGATGTTAACCCTTTCTGCTGGAGCTGCAGCCTGGACTATTGGCGGGCGGCTACGCAACATCTTAGATGCAGCAGTGAACCGATGTTGCACATTGATGAAATATTAATAAATGGGTTAACTGACTATTATTTCTTGTTCAGACTGTGGTAGTGATGTTTGATCATTTATTTGACTAATCGTGCACACACCTAGTGCAAATACTGATAGTTTGTATTTTGGAACATAAAACAGCAAAATAAACAGACTACTCAGTCCAAACATGATATGAAATGTGGGCCATCACTGCAATATTTTATTATGAAGCCTTGTTTTGTTCTGCTCCTGTTTTTCCTGTTAAAGATGTGGTGTGCTTTTCTAATCCAATGTGCTTTTTATCAAATTCATTGAATATTTCCTCATGGTCCTCTAACTTCCCATTTTGTGGGTGTGCTGAAAAAAAAATCTAATGTTTCTACATAGCACTAGCTCTGTAAATGGTAAACAAAAAGTGGCTCGGCCACAGCCACAGGTCACGTTTGTACCTGTGCACAGGACAAGGGGAAGGGGAGGGGGAGCGAGAGGGATGGTAAATCTTTTGAAGCAGCATTGAAGGAGGATTTGTTTGGTTGTCAAGTTCAAATGTAAACAATCTTTCTCTAGAAAAACGCACCCCACCTTTAAAGTTACTGCATTATGCTGTTTCAAATTAAAAGGCATTTCAGGTGGTGACAAACTTAACATTACACTCATGAAATTTGATTATTGCATTTACATTTTAAATCCATGGTTTGTTGTGTTCTTTATCAGAGGTTTATTAAGGCAGAGGGGAGACACCAAATTTGTCTTTTGGCTCTTGAGCTGAAAAAGTTTGGGAACCTTTGCTTTAATGTTTCAGTTAAAGACAAAAATATGCAGGATTTTACCCCCCAAACAATGCCTAACTCATGTAAAAATAATCCCTCTCAATCATCTCTCACAAGCCACCAGAAGTATGCGGCATATTATTATTTTGCTTATTTCGCTATGCTTTACCGACCCAAAACCTCTATATTTAACATCCTGGAAATGAGACTAAACAATCAACTATCTTACTGGTGTTTTTAAAAACAGCAACTGACAAATTCTTCTTATTCTACCTTTAACAGTATTTCATTGTCTCTGCACCAGGTAATCAAAGCCGGAGTGGAGACCACTTGCAAATGTCACGGTGTCTCCGGCTCCTGCACCGTCCAGACCTGCTGGAGGCAGCTCCTGCCCTTCCACGAGATCGGCAAGCAGCTGAAGCAGCGTTATGAGACTTCCGTCAAGGTTGGAAGCTCCACCAATGAGGCCACGGGGGAGGGAGAGATCTCCACGGGCCGGGGCCAGCAGCATCAACCGCAGCAGCAGCAGCCGCCGCTGCCTGGCCTGAACGATCAGATCCCTCGCACTATGGACCTGCTCCACATCGAGGACTCACCCAGTTTCTGTAGACCCAGCAAGTACTCGTCGGGCACGGCAGCCCGCAAGTGCTACAAGGACAAGAACTGTGACGCTATCTGCTGCGGGCGAGGCCACAACACTCAAAGTAGGGAGGTGACCCGGCCCTGCCAGTGCCAGGTGCGCTGGTGCTGCTATGTCGAATGCAAGCAGTGCACACAGAGAGAAGAGGTGTACACCTGTAAAGGGTAAATCAGCCCCTACGATCAGTGGAGCAAGTGAGAGATGGTTGTATCGAAGAGGAGCGGTTGTTTTGTTCTCAAACAAGGTTTTGCTTCCACTGTTGGAACAGTGTTCTGCAAACAAAAGAGGAGCGAGCCGGTGGAGGAGCAATAAGCACTTTGAGGGATTTCTGTGGGTTGGGTTTCAGAGCTCCTGTGGCCCCTGTGTCTGGGGTTTGCAGATGAAAAAACCCTCTCAGACAACTGGGTCAACATCTCAAGCTTTTTTATCACGGTTTTGCCTTGAAGAGAGCTTTTATTTTCCTATTAAAGAAAAAAAATCCAATTGCATTTTTTCACAAGAGATTAGTGTCCAGTTCATGAGGATCCAACACAAGGACAGTGACACCAACAACAGACTGGTTTCTGGGGCCTTGCCCAAAGAAGAATGGTGTGTGTGTGTGTGTGTTTGTTTGTCAATCTTTTACATGTGGGTTTGTGTGTATGTGAGCATGTGATGAGGGGGATAGTGAGGGAGGGAGGGGGGTTTGAATGACGACTTTTATGGCAATGAAATCCATATTCAGAGACTGCTAAAAAGAAAAAAAAGACAGGGTGTAAGATTTACTCTACACGCACATATTTACACTCACACACATTGTGTGTTTGCATATGTATGTACATAAATTCAGTTATATTGTAATGATATTATACAAGCCACTTATCTAACTATGTTAAAACAAACCACTAACCACACAAATGTTTTGTTGTTTGTGTGCTCTCGCTCGTTTTTCTTCTTGATTCATGTTGACAAGGCCCTTTGGAAAGCAGCACACTTGTGTCCGTCGTCTTGCTTTGGATAATTTATAGATCCTTTGGGACTACTCCTTCACTAGGAGAAAAAAAAAATTGAATTTTTTCTTTTCTGTAATAATATAATATGAAGCTGTTAGTAAATGCATTAACAGAAAATAACCAGTCAGTTTAGGCTATTCTCGGCCTTGAGCGAACCAGTGTTCAGGGAATAACTTAAACCACTATAATAACTATTTGGACAAAATAGGAGAGAAATTGTGCAAATACAAATAATATCCAAGTTGGAGATGACAGTGGCCTTGTTATGGTAGCCAACATCAGTGCAACAAGTGATCACTCGACCAGCAAAACGGTCCACGTGTGACTCAGATCAGAAATAGTGGAGCTCTGCGGAGCTTAAATCCACTTATTAGTTTTTGTTTCTTTTTGTTTAACTTTAAATACTTTGAAGTTGTAAAGAAAACTGTGGAGAACAGGAGGAATGTAGCCCCCTACCATTTCACATCCTTCTTTCCTCTTCAGCTGCCACGATTTGATTGAGCCATATTCAACACACGCAGACATGCAGCATGTGCAGCGGGAGCTGCGTCAGTCAGTCCGAACAGTATGGGGGCGACTGAGATGGTAATCTAACCTGACGTGTCTGCAGAGTTGCTCAAGTGAAGATGAATGCGCAAGTCTCATAGCTAATATAAATATATTTTATAAGACTAATATTTGTGTAATGTTTGGCAAATTGATGTCTAAATGCAAACATTTGGGGTTTTGCAGATCTGCTGTCTTCATTCAGAAGTCAGTGAAGTTGTTGTAACACATGAGTTAATTTGCTTTTTTATATTGATGTTTGGCACAAAGTGACACATTTAACACAATGCAGCAAACTGAACCCTGCCATGCAAATACAGTGACAGTTTAAAGGAATAGTTTGGTGTGTTGGGGAAATACTCTTGTTCACTTTCTTGCCCAGAGTTAGATGTCTGATACGACTCCTATGCTTGTCCAGTGAAAATAAGGTTACAGATTGCCGCCAGTAAGCTTAGTTTTCTGAACATCCTCAGACATTTTTTGAACAACTTGCTTGTTGAAAAGACATCCCATGACAATCTGGAATAAAAAATATTTTTATGTCCTGGGGAGGATGGAGAGGACCTGTCCACCTCAACTTCTGAAAAACATTGTTTTCCTATCCAATAAATTATTTGAAATGCATATATATTAGAGGCCAACTCGAATTTTGAAGTAATTTATACATAAACACAACACTTTTTGAAGGTTTTGTTTATTCCCACTCATCCTGCTAAGTGATAAGAACTGCATCCATCACTTTCGTCAGGTGAAAACAAGTGCTGTAGTGTGGGGCCAGTCGATGTTGTTTGTTTGTGGGAAGCACTTCACCACAGGTTAGTTAATGAAGTTACTGAGTAAATGACATGCGCCGATTGTGCCTGTAGGTCCAAGTGAAGCCAAAAAGATTCTTAGTGATGGTGTGACTAAAGCTTTTACTGTGAAAAAATATGGCCCTACCTTAAAACACCTACTTTTAGAATGGAGTTTGGTTTGACAGTCTGCCCACTTGAAAGAGTGCCCAGAGCAGACGGTATTTTAGTGAATAATTCACATGAATTGTGCTAACCTATGTTCTAATAGTAATTGTTAATGCATAAAGTTACGGATGAAGTGGGGCTATAACCGACCAGTTTTGTACTTCTGTCAGCTCGAAGTAAAAGTTCAGATGCAAAAAAGTCAGCTAACCTCTGTGAGCTCATTAAATAGCATGTTATATTGTTATGTTTATTTTGTTCTCATGTCTGTTGTTGTTTTGTCAGTTCAGTTTTTGAGTGGATTACACAAACAAGATACAATGTGTTAATAAGTGACCTTTAGAGGTGTCGGTGGGCAGATTTTGTTACCTTATTTTGGACATAGTCAGGCTAGCTGTTTCCTGTGTCCAGGCTTTATGCTAAGTAAAGCTATCCCGGACAGATATGAGAGTGGTATCAATATCCTCATTTAACTCTTGGCAAGAAAGTAAATATATCCTCCAAAATGTTGAACTATTACTTTAAGACATGACCATGCAGTCAAATGTTTAATATTATGAGAAATGCCTCTGTATACACACAAACAATGCAGACAATAATATTTCATTGTATTCTCAGCACTCTCAGAACATTATGTTATATACTATAAGATATGCCTTGTTTTAGATGGGTGTGAATTAACTACTGAGTGAGGGACCCAGCTTTGTATTATAGCGCCATTCACGCACTGAAGCCCAAAAGCCCTTTAAAGTATTTTGAGATCTGTATTTATGGATACAGTGCAGTGCAGAATCTTTTTTTTTTCTTTTATTAAAAAAAAATGTAAATAGGTTTTAAATAGGTTTCTTCTCCTGTGGTATAGAGACAAAAGTGAGGCACATGTTCAACTCTCACAAGCAACTGAAACAGAAATTGGTAGCAACAATTGAGATGTTTGTGGAAACAGCATACAGATTGTAATCAGTGACACAACACCATGACAAACATCTTTAAAAAGGCTTTTGCCTTTAATGGACTAGTCTTTAAAGATGATTGTCATGATATTCAAAAAAACTAGTAATATCATGCTTCAGGAAGCAAGACTTGCATGAGTTATTTGTCCTGAGGAGATGAATTCCAAGCATTTTGATATGAGAAGGCATGCCAAATAAAGACTGGTCAAAACATATACATAGAACTTTGCACGCTACATGGAAACCATAATAGCTATGCTGAGACTCGGAGCATAAATGCCTGCTTCCCACAGGTTTCGGTGTGTGTGCGTTCACCACACACACGCTCCTCGGGCCCAAACACACTGAGGTTCTCTACTATTGATTCAAAACAGGCATGACAGGAATACCAAATGCACACCGAGTGCATTTTTGTTTGTTTATAGATTGTACATAGGCCTAAAAATTTCTCCCGAGAACGAGGAGCATGATGCAGCAGCAGCCAGTCGTCCATATTCTCAAATCCAAAACCTCTGCACTGTTTAGTCGTCAGTGGATCATGTACAAAATTCTGTTTTGTAGAAAAAAAATAAAATATAAATTATTTTTAAATATATTATGAGCATGTGTTTAGTGTAAATAACGTCAAAGTCTAAATTGATTTTATATCCTGTATTTTTTACTCTTTTGGGTGTTTGTTCCTTTTTTGGGGTGGAGGCTTTGAGAAGCAGCGTATACTTTAAACATATTTCACTTCATATCTCATCATTTTGCTGTTATCTAAGCACTAACAAATCCTAACAAATTTAGAATCAACTCACCTTTAGCTGTCGTTTATTCATGCGCACGATCATGATCACATTTTTGAGAGTATTCAAACAAAATCACAGTCATCAGCGTCATTGTTTTTATAGGATTTGATCTGTTTGTGTAATCGACTTTTGTGAAAAGACTTTGTAATGTTGGTTATCACCATATGATTGCATCAGTGTGGACTAGTTTATACATGTGGATCACTTTACATGTACACGTACTCTTTGTTAGGATTTGTGCTGTGCTTGTAAAACACACCAACCATGTATTGCCCTTTGTGATGATACTACACCAACAAAGCTTTGTCCATGTTCACTTATTCATGTCTTATGGGAACCCTAAATTATTTTCCTCTACCTCATGTGTATAGCTTGTAGGTATAAACAGATCACAAATGACTGGTAAGAATGTATTTAAGTTATTTAACATCTTTGTATAACAAAGGCGAAAAAAATCTGAAATAATAAATGAATTTTTAAATTATTTCATGTGTGATTTCGTTCTTCAGTGGCACTTTGAGCATTTAGTTCAATCAATCAGATTACCCTGAAGTAAATCTATATGGTATAGTCTTTTTACTTTATTCATGATTTTACAATGACTTGGTATAAAATTCTTTCTTCTTTAAAAAACAAAACAAAACAAAACTTTGTTTTTTGCCAGTTTTATATCTTTATAAATCAGAATGAGGTCTTATTGAGAGAAGGTTTTCACATACAATTGATTTGATTTGGTATATCGATGCATAACATAAACACAGTACAAGGAAAATAAAACTGAAGATTAGTGCAAGTACTCCATGTCAACAAGTGTGAATAGAACATTGACAATAACATCTGAAAAAATATTACAATAACAATCAAAAACAATGTGTACAATAATCATATTTAAATGGAGGACTTGCACAGTTTGTGCAGGAGTGTACAACATATTGCTCTGGAACTGTGCAAAAGGTCACAGTATAAAAAATATTTTCAAGATGGATTTTAATTTAGAATGTAATACCAATAGATTTTGGACTGTTAATCAAACAAATTTACACTACAAATACAAAAATTGAATGTTTTCTTTGGTTCGAGGTAGTGTGATGAGCATTTTTCACAACTTTCTGACAGTTTACAGAATGATGATCAATAATTTTCCAGTTGCAACCCAACTGATGCTTTTCAGCTCATACATATCTCTACAAAAAAAAAAAAAATGCACCTAACAACTCTCAGTCTTAAACACACACATTTACAGTATCACACTAGAGGATCAAAGGCTATACAAACAGTATTTACCTTTGGTAAAAGTGGCTGTGTCATGGTTTGGATTTTTGTTGGTCATTTCCTGTTTTCTCCCTCATGTGTCTTGTCTTTACTTCCTGTCTTTGTCCTTTTCCCGCCCTTTTGATTGTCATTTGTTTCACCTGTTTGTCCACCTGTGTCTGATTAGTTCCCTGTCCATTTAGTCCCTGTGTTTCTCTGTTTCTTTGTCAGTTTGTTGGTGGTTTGTTGTGTTGAGTTCCTCAGCCCTCTCTGTCTTTCTCCCAGTGTTTTTTGGACTTTTACCCTTTTGGATTTTGCCTGCTTGAGTTTTGCCTTCTGGATTTCCACTTCGTTCATGTAAGCCTGTGTTTTAGTTACTTTTTGTTTATTATTAAATCACCTGTTGAAT
>JAJHUR010084934.1:0-17133 GCA_027495735.1 Lutjanus campechanus
ATGCAGTTAACTGATGCTTTCCTACAAACACGCTGTGCATGTTTTCAGCCAATAAACAGTTTCACTAACCCTGTAATAAATACATTAACCAGAGCTGAGTGGGTTAAGAAACACAGCTGAGTGTCTCAGCCTGTCACACTTTGTGTGTATCTTGTCTCTACACATGATTAACTGTGTTGCTCTGGTGTGTGTGCTCTCAGAAAGAGGTGAACGTGGAGGACTACGGTCCCACCATGGCTGACCTGGAGAAGCAGATCGCTGCTCACAACATCCTGCACAAAGAGATCGAGGCGTACAACTCACAGCTCTGCGTCAGCTCTGCGGGCAGCAAGGTGAACAAGCACATGGAGAGACAGTGACAGGACACTCTGCATGTCTCCACTGAAACAAGACACTTTGAACACTCTGCACTCACAGCAGCTGATCAAATCTGTCTGTGTCTTGCTTCTTTTATCTTAATGCAAAGCTGACAGCTTATGAGATGTGTCACTATCTTGTCTTTTAGGAGAAATACACAGAGCTGAAGAAACAGTACAACAACCTGCTGGTGAGTCGACTTGTTCACGTGTGATAGCACATCATTTATTTTATGATGAAAAACATTCATTACACTGTAAAACATCAAACAGGAATTTAGCAGAATTAAGTAATCTTTTGCTGTTAACTAAAATTTATTTATTCATTTATTTATTAATTTGCGGGTTCAATTCTGATTTATTTACTTTCTCTTCAGGACAACTCCAAGTGGCGTCGCCACTACCTGAACAGCCTGTATGAGTACATGCAGGCAGGCAACAAGGAACTGGCCTTCCTGGGAGAAGAACAAGATAGGATCAAAAACCAAGACTGGAGTGACCGCATGGTGGACCCACCTGACGTCCGCAGGCAGTATGAGGTCAGGACTGACGGGTCATCACCACAAGATGAATTCATCTGTACTTGATAGCAAAACCTGTAAATAACCCCACTATGATTTGATCTCCATCAGAACTTTAAGAACAACAGCCTGCTGTCTCACGAGAGTGAGGTGAACAAACTGCAGGAGGAAGGAGACAGACTGATTGAAATGAAGCACCCTGCCAGTGCCACAATACAGGTACCTGTCATTACCCAGAAGGCACTGCTTTCAACAGCTGTAAAGGCTGAAATGTGTAACTTTCAAAGCATCATGAACCTTTAAACTCATTAGAATGCCATTTAAATCCATTTAAATGTTACATTCCCAGGCTCAGAGAGATGCTGTACGGAACGAGTGGCAGAAATTCCTCAATCTGTGCATTTGTCAAGAGACACACCTGGACAATGTGGAGGAATACAAAAGGGTAAATATGGGACAGCAGCATACACCACAATTTGTCATTATCACAATCTGCATTTGAGTATCTGTGAGAACATTCTCATGCACTGAACACATCTCCCTGCAGGGTGACAGAGACTCATACAGGTTGTAATCAACAACTTAAACAGCATGTTTTTGTGCCATTTTCCAGTACCAAATGGAGACAGAGCAGCTGTCAGAGACACTGACCAAACTCAACAACAGCCTGGACCCCAAGTCCATCAGCAAGAAGAGCAACTCAGAGACGCTGCTGCAGCTCGAGGTACAGCAGATCGTTTATCGTAGATGAGGATTTGTATCTATGTACCGTGAGATGAGCATTTTCTAAGTCATCTTTTCCTCTGTGTCTATTTCCCACCAGGCAGAGGAGAAGGCTGTACAGAACAGTGAACAGCTGCTGGCAGACCTGAGGAGACGCAGCACCACCATCACTCCTCTCAAACTACGACGCAACAACCCCAACAGACCCGTCACAGTGGAGTCCCTGTGTGACTGGGAGACAGACAAGGTGGAGCTTCTTAACCTCATATATTGAGAGGCATTCAGGGAACAAAGAAAAAGCTGAGATGTCTGAACATTTGGCATGTGTTTTATTTTTAATTATCATTTAGGCTTCCGTGTCCAGAGGGGAGAAGTTCACCCTGAAGTCAAACTCAGACCCCAAGAACTGGAGCGTCACCTCCACTGATGGCGCAACAAACACCTTCCCAGGAGTTTGCTTCCAAATCCCTCCACCTGATCCAGAGGCCATCGACAAAGTGGACCTGTGAGTCATACAAAGCTGGATTACATTAACTCAAAGATTCAGGTTTATCTAAAGGAGAAGACTAAATTAACTCAACAAAACATTATTAGCTAGTAAAACTGAGTTGGACTCAAAGCTAAGATCTATTGAAGTAAGTCACCTTGACATTTTGAGTGTTTTACAGTGAAGAATATGTCAGTAATAGTGTTCCTGTTCCTGCCTCTTTCTCTCTCTCTCTCTCTGTTCATGTTTCATTAGTCTGGGTGGTGAACTGGCAGACATCAAGAAGAGAAGAGCTGCTCTGGTAGCATCCCTGAAGAATCACAAATCAGAAGTCTCCAGACCCCAACAATCAGGTCACTGTCTGTACATTGACCCCTTAAATAACCTCATCATATGCCATCATTGGTTCTATAAATCATGATAATTATTCCCAAGCAGCTGCACAAATAGTTTCACCTTTTCACTATCGGGCTACAATCAGATCAGTCAATCATCAAACTCCTCTTTCCTCATTCAGCCCCAGTGTCTTCTGCTGCACTGGATCCCAAAGCAGCAGCTCTGGCTCAGCAGCTGGACAAGCTGGACGAGGACCTGGCCAGTGCTGAGGAGAGCATGCTGAGCCGCCTGAGAGCCCCACTGAGCCGCAGCGACCCGGCCGGAGATCTGGCCAAGAGGCTGCGGGAACAAGAGGTGAGAGTTAAAAGCTGGTAAACTGTGTCATTCATTTCATCTGTTCACTGGAGTTGAGACTGTTCCTGATTCACATTTCTACATCGATTCCTCCAGCCAGTCCTTCAGATTCAGGGGAAACGTGGAAAAGCACACAGTGTGTTTCACTGTATGTTGTACTTGTGTAACTGTGTATATGACAAATAAACTTAATTAACTTTTACACTCGTCCTTTACAGGAAGCTGCCAGGGCTCTGAAGGCTCTGGAGCAGCAGAAGCAGGCAGCTCAAGCGGACCTGCAGCCCCTGCTGGCCAAAGACGCCAGCAGTGCCTCCTCTGCACTGCCACTCAAACTGAGTGCTGCCAACAACAAGCATGACAGCATCGCAGCACTTGCTGACCTCTACAGCAAGAAGTAAGAGTGTATTTGTTTGGGAGTGACATGGTGGAGGGTTTTGTCTTTGTTTTAAAATGGTTAACTAAGACTTTTTCTACTAACATGCAGGCAAACATAAAGATGTGTCATATTTTTATGACACACTAAGTGTAAATCAGTCTGTCTAACTCAAGCTCTGCTACTGAACTCAATCATCTCAATACAATTAACATACGTAATTATTTGTGTATATTTTCAGAGCAAATGCATCTCTCAACCTGGAGAATCAGATTAAGAAGGTAGATGGCCTCGTCTCTGGCTTTGAGAAAAAGCTGAGTGAAGATGGTCCAATCCCTGATACACCAAATGCAATCCAAGCCCATGCTGATGACATTCAGGTGAGGAAATCTGCAATTTTCACATTCCGTTAACATATTACCACTTCCACATCAAAGCGATTCCATGGATTTTAAAATTGCACGTCTCCTTCACTGCTTTCAGTACCAGCGAAAGACTGTGGCAGCAGCTCAGGATGACATGAAGAAGCTGAGCCAGGATCTGGAGACCACAGAGCAGCTGTGCAGCTCTCTGCAGCAGGGCTACCAGGAGTACTGCACTGACATCCAGCGCCAGAGAGCAGAGGTCAAGCAGCTGCAGACCCGCTACGGAAACGTGGCCAACCAGCTGAATGAGAGGTGAGAGTCAGACCGCGACTGTCAAATCAGAGAGGCAGACCAGTACGTTACTTAGTAGGTTTTACCCACGCAGATATGTATTAATCAATTCAAGTAGTTCAGTATGGGCCATTTAATCCACTATAAGACTGGTTACCAACCTGGGGGTCAGGTCTAATGATCTAATTATAGAGTTTATTGCACAGGATAATAACATATTATACATTATGTCAGATGTTTTTTTCCTTTGTTTTGTTTTGTATTAAATTATTATCATACTAGAAATTAATTAAATTTCTAGTAGAAAAGCAAGTATTTCCAGTAGTTCTATTGCAGAAACAAAGTAGTTCCTACATCAAACTATTCACATCAACAAGGTCTGTGAATTATTTTGAGCAATTGGGTCATGATTTCTCCAAAGAGACACTTGTTTTGAATTGTTCAAATGTATTTTTTGGTGTTTTAGTTTGGCCATTTAGTGCCATTATAATGGAGAGAGGGCAGACATCTCTACAGCTGATATCTCCCAAAACTCTGCAACTCACACCAAATAAATCTAGATGGATAAACAGCACTACAGGCTAAGGAAAAAAATATGTACTTTTGATTCTGGGGTGAACTATCCCTTTAAGCTAATTACACCTGTGACATAAATATGTTTTAGGGCAAGCCATGAAAGAAAACAAAACCTGAGCTAATCACCAGCTCTTTTCATTTGAAAATACCTTGATGAAGAGCTTTAACAAAGTCTTTTTTTTTTTAAACATTTCTATAATGGTGAATTTTCTCAGAGAAAACATCTTACAAGAAGCTGCAACCAAGAACCAGGAGTACCAGAGCACACACAAATCTCTCAACTCCTTCCTGGACAACCTGCCGACAAACCAGATGAACTCCAGTGATGATCTGTCTCAGGTTGCAGCTCAGCAGAGTTCCCAAGAGGTGAGACTGTCTCCAGATCAGTGTCATGTGAAGAATAGTTGCGGGTGCTTCATCTTTTTTCTCTGAACAACCAGAGCATCCACTTCTCTCTTAATCTCTGTCTGTCAGTGATTTATTTAAACATATGTTTTGCTCTATGTAAATCAAAAAAGAAGCTAGTATTAAATGGTATTATTACCTCATACTAATAAATATCTGTTACACTTTTCACCACAGAGGGTGATGGATGACCTGAAGAGGAAGGGCGATGACATGGACAGAATGGCTGACCTGTCTCAAAATCTGCAGAATCTACTTAATGTAAGAATAACTGGATTACAATATGAAATATTATATTAATATTATATTATATTCAAGGCATTCTATAAAAAGGAAAAAGCACTAAATCCCTAATGTTACCATCAGAGATTACGTAATTTTACATCCCTAATCCTTACATCCTTTAATCCTTTGTCACTTAAAAATTTTCTTTGCAAATAGTCCACAAATTGCTTGATTAAATGAATGATTACAGCAAACATCGCCTAATTCTTTACATCTGAGCAGGAATACGAGGCCAACGTTGACAAATACAACAGTACACTTGAGGATGACGGAGCCACAGTTGCAAAGGAACCCCGTGTGCTCACACTGGCAGATACAATTCAGAAAGAGGTATAATTTAAACTCCAATATTTGAACATGCATGACGTGCATTTGTTAAAAGGTCAAGGTGACTGATGTTTTGCTGTGTCTCTTGCTTATTACAGGAAAAGGATCTGGTCAACCGTTTCACCGAAGCAACAGCTGAAAACACACAACGCCAAAAACAGATGGACTTGGCTAAGAATCTCATTCTACAAGTAAGAGACAAAGTCATGAATTAAAAAAAAAAAGTTTGACATCCTTTATATGACATCTTCACTATATGTTCTCCATAAAACTAACTAAAGTTACACCACAAAGCATGCCACTTCAATTCAAATTATGTGCTCTTCCTGCTTCAGAATGAAGAGAAAGTGCAAATGGTGGCACAACAACAAGTGCAGCATGAAAACCAACAAAGAAATGCTTTGGAGTTAAACAGTCTGTTCAAAGACCTGGAGGAAGAGAAGGAGAGAACATCTCATGCCCAGACAGACCTGAGAACCTTTAAAGACAGGCTGGACTCACTGAGGAATCGCAGAGGAGTGGAGCGTGTTGAGGAGAAAGAAGTAGTGCAATACTACCGTGATCCAAAACTGGAAAATGATTTGGCTGATCTGCAAAATAAACTGCATGAAGAATCCATGAGGCGTAGCACCATCCACACTGATGTTGAGGTGCACAACAAGAAAATCACTATCCTGGAGGACACCCTCAAAAGCACCCCACCCAAACTGGTGACCAGAGAGGTGACAGAGTTTGAGAGAGATCCTCAGCTGGACATAGATGCTGCTAAGATTAGAGATGAAATGGCAAGAATGAAAGACGAAATCCGAGTGAAAGATGGGGAGCAGATTCAGATGAAGACAGAAGTATCAATTCTCCAGCAGAAGAAACCGCCCATCAAACAGAAAGTGGTTAAGAAGGAAGTGGTGAAAGTGGAAAAGAGCCCACAGATGTTGCAAGCAGTGCGAACATTTGAGGTGGAAATTTCTGATGAGAACAACAAGAGCAAGTTGCTCAACGATGAAATCTTCCAGACCAGGAGCCTGATTAATGCCCTCGAGAGAGACATTCCAAACATCCAGCCAAAGGTCGTCACTAAGGAAGTGAAAAAGGTTGAGCAAGACCCTGAACTCATCACTGAATCTAAGAAAATTCAACAAAGCCTGGAGGACGAGAGGATTGAAAACAACTCTTTGTCCAGAGAGGTGATGGATCTTCAGAGCCGCTTCCGAGAAGCTCAATTCTGGAAGCCAAGAGTGGAGGTGAAAGAAATCGTTAATGAGATCTACCGGATTGACCCGAACACAGAAGTGGAGATAATGAAACTAAGGAAAGACATACAAGACTGCAGCAGGCAGCGTTCAGACCTGGAGAGGGAGATCACCCACATCACATCTGACGTGGATATCCTTCGTTCTGAGAAGCCCAAGGTGGAGCTGAAGGAAGTTCTCCAAGAGGTGGTTAAGGAAGAAAGAAGCCCTGAAAATGAGAGAGAGATCCAGAGGTTAAATGATCAGGTGAACCATTTACACACCTCTTACAACTCCCTCCTTGACAGGGTGCGGCTGCTCAAGAAAGAGAGAGATGAATGGAAGGCTGAGAAGTCCAAGGTAGAGACCAAACTTGTCACCAGAGAAGTCATCAAGTATGAACCTGATCCTCTGTTCGAGAAAGAAGCAGATCGCTTGAGAAGAGATGTGCGGGAGGAGGCACAGCTGCGGCGCAATGTTGAAGAGATGGTGTTTGATCTGCAAAACAAGTACATCCTGTTGGAGAGGCAGAAGCCTGAGGAGAAAGTGGTTGTGCAGGAGATTGTGCGCTTACAGAAGGACCCACGATTGTTAGTTGAACACGACAAGCTCAGCAGGAACCTTGATGATGAAGTAAAGAACCGACGTCAACTAGAGCTCGAGCTGCAGCAGCTGAGAACAAAGGTGGAAGATAAACTGAGGATCATCAGAGAGAGTGATGAGCGCCAAAAGAGGATTCAGGCCGAGTCTGAACTCCGAGAGATCCGACTGCGCATCACACAGCTGGAGAATGCCCCACCTCCTGTTGAGGAAAGTATTATTGTGGAGGAGGTATTGAAAGTTGAAAGAGATCCAAAACTGGAGGTGAAGTCAAACGGTCTTCGGTCAGACATGGACAAGCAAACCAGCGACATCCTGCGTCTCCAGAGAGAGATCCGTAGCATCACTCTAAAGCTTGAGATTCTACAGAAGGAGAAATCTGGTGAGAAGACAGTGTACAAAGAGGTTGTCCGTGTTGAGAAAGACCAGGCTGTTGAGGCAGAGAGGGATCGCCTGAGGGAGCAGGTATCTCAGCAAAGGTTTGCCAGACAGGACCTGGAAGATGAAATCAGACGCATCAATGATAAAATCAACCACCTGATGGGCAGCAAGACTAGCTCTTCAAGAGAGGAGTCTACCCTCACTCTGAACAGAGATGCTTTACAGAGGGAGAGGGACAACCTCACTCGGGAGCTCAGGACACTTGAAGCCAAGAGACATGACACCAGCCTGTCTTTCCAGCAGCAGAGCAGACTAATGAGTGAGAGATCACAGATGAGCAGGCAGAGGAGCCTTAAGATGGAGTCTGACGTCCAGCGACTGGAGAGGGAGATCCTAGACGAAAAAGACAAGATCCATCTGCGAGACAGCACCATCCGGGAGCTTCTGCTGAACCTGCAGAAAGAGGATCAAGCAGAGACAAGGACCAAAGAAACTAATGTCTCCACCAAAATCACCATTCTGGATCCAGACACAGGAAAAGACATGTCTCCCTATGATGCCTACATGCAGGGCCTGATTGATCGTTCACAGTACATTCATCTGCAGGAGCTGGAGTGTGACTGGGAAGAGATTACTTCCATAGGACCCGATGGGGAGACATCTGTACTGCAGGATCGCAAGAGTGGAAAGCAGTACTCCATCAGAAATGCCCTAAAGGAGGGCAGGGTGACAGAGTATCAGCTACAACAGTACAAACAAGGCAAACTTCCCATCTCAGAGTTTGCCCTGCTGGTTGCAGGTGACAATAAGAAGCAACCCCAGTTCAACTCAATCATTCCAAAGACCACCACAACAGTGAAATCAGCCCCCTCAGACATGTCTAAAGCTACAGAAATCTACCCAGTTGCTGGAATAATGGATACAAATACTGACACCTGCTATACTATACCCAGTGCTGCCCGGCGCAAACTAATTGACGCCGCCACTGCCCAAAAACTTCTGGAGGCTCAGGCATCAACTGGTGGCATCATTGACATCAACAACAAAGAGAGATACGCAGTTCACAAGGCAGCAACCAAAGGCCTCATTGAGGACAGTCACGTACAGAGGCTACTCAATGCACAAAAAGCCTTCGCTGGTGTTGAAGACCCCGTGACCAGAGAGCGTCTGTCTGTGGGAGAAGCGGTTCAGAAAGGCTGGATGCCGAAGGAAACTGCCTCTCGCTACATGGAGGCACAGCACCTGACAGGAGGGCTGGTCGATCCCAACACTGGCCGCAGAGTAAGCATCATGGACGCAATTGCATCCAAAATGATCGACAGCACAATGCTGAGAGAGCTGCAGGCTGAGACAACCTACATTAAGGATATTATAGACCCAATCACAAAGGAGAAGATCAACTACAAACAAGCTCTGGAGCGCTGTAAGACAGACCCTGTGTCAGGCTTACCAATGCTGCCTGCCTCCTCCAAAGAGTCTGGGTACACTCCATCGTACAACTCTACATCAAAATATGCAAAATTCTAGATGTGTTTACAACATGCGTACTTGGAGTAATATGGTAAAAATGTACTATTCGATTATGGGAAATCCATATTAAATCCATACATTAATTACAATGTGTATTTTGACTCAGGAAAGTCTTCTACTGGAAAGTTGTCTGTCTAGCCAAAATGATTGCTGCTGTGTTGCTTTTGTTTACCAGATGTGTGATGTGGGCAGATGTTTTTTTTTTTTGATTTAATTTAAAAACAGAGAATATAAATGCATTTTATCTTTGATATTACTGTGTTATTAGGGATACTGGGACATGGTGCAATGCTATTTACCAAGATTGATTTGACTCTGTATTACTTGTGGGCTATCCTTGACATTGTTCACTTTAAACTCAATCTTGTTTGATACTTTATGAAGAAACAAATATCAATAAATTTAAATTATAATGGCTTAAGAGCATGGACTCTGTCACTTTGAGTGCTGTGTAGTCTTTCTAAATAAAATGCACAAGCAGGTAAAATGGACAGTTTTTTACTTTTTTTTTTTACTTTCAAGAATAATACCTGATTGGATCTTAAATTTTAACCCAGTTAAAACATCAAATCAGGGTCACTTTTACCACAGCTTCCCATTTTATGCACCTGTCGGGAAGCACAAGTGTGTCAGGATGAAGAGGGTGTGTTCCTCAACTAGTATATCAAATGACAAATAATCCGCACCACTCGACCCAGTGTACATGAACATGCTTGCTGCAAATGTAACACATGAAGTGCTGGAAGAAATTTCATTGATGCATCTATATTTACATGCAATGGGACCACCAAAGGGGTCAACAGATGATCACACATATGAGAACAGTTAAAGACAGTTTTGAGATACTGGATACATCCACCTCCTTTGGTAAGCCTTCAAATGATAATGTAAAGGGGGAAAAATGACACTTAAGTTGAACTGCTCTTCATTTTCGACCATGCTATGTCGAAATAAGTTGTTTTTATTGTTATCTACCAGATGGTATACAGAATATCAAAAAAATAAGGGAAAACAGCCCTTACAATTTCCTAGAATGCAAACTGACATCTTCACATTTTGTCTGACCAACAGGCCAAAACTGGGCTAACATGGAACAGAAAGAAAAGCTGTGTGCCTGTTCGTGGGGCTTATATAGTGTTGGGGGACCATGGCTCTGGCACGTCACCCAGCCATATTTCAGTTCCACCCAAAAAATCCTCAACACAGAAATTGTGGTCTAACTCCACAGTTCCGTTCTACATGGTTCTCAGTCTTTTCACATGTTTTCGGCAACTATGTTCTAAGATGTATAATGTGTTTTGAAGAAAACCTCCTTTTTTCTTTTCTTCATTTGTCAGATAGCAACCCCAGGACTGATGATGCGCAGACAACTGTTATGGCCACAGGTAGACAAGACATTCATTAAGTCTTAAACGTAACTAAACAGTCTTTAAGTTCACTTGAGCTCACACAGCAGCCCTCCAGTGCACCTTGGCAAAGCGGCAGCGCTGTAATCCGCTGTAATTTGATGAATGAAAACCCTGATCAGGTTCCGTGTGCAGCCTGTGCAGCAGCATCACTGCGTGTGCGCTCCCTCTCCCTGAAGAAGCTCCTTTGCTCATTGATGGCTTTCTGTAGAAGGGCAGTGTTTACGCCATCAATGCAGTTCAACACGCGGGCACGGACCATCACACCAACATCTGTAAGACAAGAACATCCAGATAAAGGGAGGTGACAGATGCAAAAATCTTGGATACATTTAAATGAGCGTCAAGGTTTAATTAAATGAATGTGAGTGAAATTTAAATACAGGCAAACAAACCCTGCTATTTAAAGGTTAGAGTCGTGAATTTCAAGGTCTTTATCAACCTGATCCCTGAATGTGATGCATGAGGAGTGGAGAAAACAAACAAAATATCTAATAAGTAGCAACAGGTCCACCACAAATGACTAACAGATAGCTGCTTAAAGGAGTCATATGTAGCAGAAATGAGTACAGCCGTCCAAATTGTGAGTTAAAGTCATAGATGTATAAATAGGTTGTAATCCTATTTAATATATGGTCTATGGTTGAGGGTAGTTGTTCCCACTTGCCCTCTCCACCCAAGTTCTGCAGGCTGCAGGAGCTCTGCAGGAGCGCAGAACACGTATAAAATTGTTGACAAAAACAAGCAATGACGAGTACTCCACTGTAATGGTTTCTTACGACTCATAAACAGACACTTGGTGAACATTCAGCATTAACTAACTGATTAATGTGAAACTAAGAAAAACAGTTATTCCAGGCCAGAACAGAAAATCCAAAGGAGGACACTGCAGCTGCAGCATTGATGTCAGAGAAGTTTTCAACTTAACTTGTTTCCTTGATCTCTGATAACCCAAGGTGGTCATTTACAGTAAATTTATTTAAGATTTCGCCTTTAATGAAATGTTTTATAAATGTATACAGAATCCTGTAAGGGTGAACTGTAAATGTATTGTCCCTTAACATTTTCATTTTTATATGAAAAATAAATGGTTGACCCTAAAAATATTTCTTGTTTTATTACTGTTGCAACCATGACAGCTTTTAAAAATCAAAAATTCTTGCTGGATTGATGTGTGGACCAAAGAAAAACAGGTAACTTCTGTTTGATAAAGGATTTAAGATTTCCCAGCCATAACAGATAAGAAGGTCTTTACTTACCCTCAGCATTTTCGATCTCACCCAGAACTATGTACTGGGCTCCAATTATTGGGTTAAAGGGCTCCACAAACATGGTGTGGACGACCACTCGGTGCTCCTTTGAAGCATGCTGAGCTGACAGCGTCGCCCTGGACTCCTCAGGCTGATAGCAGTCAAGTCTGGAAAGTTGAACAGGTTTGAAGTCCAAGTCAATCTTTTCTTTTTAAAGATGCATCAATCAATTCTGGTTGGTCAATAACAGCATTATATGGGCTGTTATTGCTGAATAACAGATTGTTGCTATGGATACAGTTCTGATCATACGTTGCCTTCAAATGGAACTTGTGAACTTGTAATTATGACATGAGAAGTTGTGTAAATGACGTCATGAACTAAGAGCTTTCAGAAAACTTCCAGTTAATGATGTGGTGAATAGTGCAACAGGGAGCGTTTATATAGATTCTTCCTGTAAACAAGGTAAACACGACCCCGTTTGAAGGCAGCAGTAGACTTAATAATCTTAAAGTAAGTAGCTATACACTGAAAAGCTCATTATCACACCACCCTATACACACATACATCTATAGATATACTGTATATACACTGCCTGGCCAGTCACCACCAGGGTTTAACTAAGCAAATAGTTAAGATCCTTCCATATGGCTAATTACTGAGGTGATTAATATGTTTCAGTTGGCAACAAGTTATTGAACCCTAACTGATGCAGTGAGCAGCTTCTCATTTCTTAAACAACCATGTCAGAAGACATATCCTGTGCTCGTGGAAAAAATGTTGATCTGTTTCAGAAGGGTCAAATTATGGGCCTGCATCAATTTTCTGATTTAAATTTCTTAAATGTTGATATTTTCTAGTTTCTTTACTCTTCTATCATAGTAAACTGAGCATATTTTGGTTGTGTGCAAAACAAGACATTTTAGGACATCATTTTAGCTGGGAAACACTGATCAACATTTTTCAGTATTTTTTTTTATTGACCAAACAACTAATCGATTAATTGATCTACAAATTAGTTGCAGTCCTACTGTCCGCTCACCGTAGATGATCTGTTACATAACTTACGTGCTGTTCTAACAATGAAACTATGCAGCTGAATTACAGGATAACATGGTAAACTGTTTTATAACAGGAGCACATGAAGAGAAGAGTTATTAAGTCAGAGAGTAATGTCAATCACAAATCAATTTCTATATGAAAATCGTAATACATGAGCTACCATTAGCCAAGTTCAAATACAAGATCTTTTTTTGTCATGTACACAAGCATTGACTTTTCTCAAGTCCCGCCCGTTTTTGCTTTGTGCTCCAATAACAGTTGAGCAAACTTGGTACTTCGGTCAACTTTCTCCATTTCCTGTAAAAGTGACGTACAGGGTCACACCTTAAGTTAGCTAATGTTTGCAAAATGCTTGCTAACTAGCTAGCTAATGTTGGTAAAACACTAGCCAACTAGTTAGCAAATGATTGATGTACATTAGCTAGATATTAGCTAGCAGTTTGCGAACCTTAGCTAACTTAAGAGGCAAATATATTAAAATTATGTTTTCTTTTCGACATAGATGAGCCTAGTACATAGCATAAGTACAGGAATCAGGAAAGGAGAAAGTTGACTGAGGTACCATGCTTGCTCAGCTGTCATTAAAGCACAGAGTGAAAGGGGCGGGACTTAGGAAGGGTCAGTTAGAGTGAAACAGCCACTGACAATGAATATCTTAGATCTCAGGCCATAGGCAGTCAGTGACTTGTTGATTTTTAACAGTAGGGATGGTCCAGTCAGAGCCTCTTTTTAAAAGCACATATGAAAATGAATGATCAGAGAAATATTATAGGAATTTTATAGAAATATTACAGACAGCATGTCCGTGAATGTTCTCATTCGTCCAGGTCATTGTAAGCCAAAGCAAGATTAAATCGAAAGCAACTGGACTTGTTCAAAAAGCCTTTTCTGAAGACGTTTCGCCTCTTATCCAAGAAGCTTCATCAGTTCATGCCTGTCAGACTAGTCAGAGCTAGTCTGAAGGAAAGAAGAAAGAAGGAAAGAAGGAAAAAATGATATCCAAACTAGGGCTGCAACTAACAATTATTTTTACTGTTGATTAATCTGTCGATCATTTTCTCAATTAATTGATTAGTTATTTGGTCTATAAAATGTTGTTGATCAGTGTTTCCCAAAGCCAAGATGACATCCTCAAATGTCTTGCTTTGTCCACAATCCAAAGATTGTCTTGATTGACTTTTTTTTCTTGAAAAATTACTGAAATTAATCAATCGATGCTCAAAATAGTTGGCAATTAATTTAATAATTGAGTAATAATTAATTAATCAGGCGTACCGGTGGTGCACTTGGTAGATCACGCGACCCATGTACGGGGACATGGGACACACGCTCAGATATCAGTCCTCAGTAGCAGCCATTGGTTCAATTCCCCCCTGTGGCTCTTTGCGGTGTGTCTTCCCCTTTCTCCTAATCTGATCTATCTAATCTATCTAATGCTGTCATAAAGGCTAAAAAAACAAAATAAATAAATAAATAAAAATAAATAAATAATTATTAATGATTAATCGTTGCAGCTCTTCTTGCAACAACTCTGATTTGTCACTTTGATCATGACAACACTTCTCTTTGGAGGGCGCACAGACAACAACTGATATTAACTTGAATATTTTAGAGAATATTATAGATCAAAGATGAAAACAGGCACAATTGCAAATCCCCCTGCTGCTTCAGCACCATGGACAGCACCATGGATTTATCACTATCTCAGAGCCATGGTCATAGCCATAGATTTGAACTTACACAAACCTCAGTCAGATAAGGATAAATGAGTCAGGAAGACTAAAGCAGAGGTTTTCAACAGCTTGGAAGTGAAAAAATATGACATTAGTTATGACAAGGAAATCACAAAGAATAGCTGAAATGTGTGTGATTAGGTCAAAGAGACAGTCCAGACGCAGAAGATACAGTAGTTTGGGGGTGTAATGGAATTCCTGATGAATGCTTCACTTACACGGGAGTATTTAATGAAGCTCCATCAAGGAGATTTAAGATCAGCAATACAAGTGAAACCCTCTGACTGCCAACCCAAATCTGAAGGTTACTGCCAGGGTGGAGATATTTACCAAGGACCTGAACCCCCAGCTGCAATGATTAATCAATTATTAAATTAATCTGCAACTATTTTGATAATTGGTTAATTGATTGGACATAACAAGACATTTAATATAATATAATACTCTGTTGAATTTTGGAAAACAGCAATCAGCATTTTTTTTTTACTGTTTTCTGACATTTTTATGGACAAAATTTACGGAGAAAATAATCTACAGATGAATCTATTATTAAAATAATCGTTAGTTGCAGCCCTACCTTCTGCCATACAAGGTTATAAGTTATCCCGCTACATATGTGTATGAATTCCATTGGACACAAGTTTAAACATGGAACTATGCTTTGCTGCACCACGTACCACTTTGGAAAACATCCAAGTTCTCCAAGTACCACCTTACTGTTTAGTGCTGTTTAGTGCTAGGCTACGCTGGGGATGCAGAGGTGGGGTGGCAGGTTATTAAAAAGAGGATAGCATCTGTCCTCAAATCACCAATTGGCTAAAGGCTAGTGAAAAGAGCAAAATCTGGTTAAAATCTAAGAAATTAAACAGGTCAGCTTTAGCAGCTATAGGAATATCATAACATATCATATCATATCATATCATATCATATGTATATCATATACGTATATATATCATATCATTGTCCACGACCCAAAGATATTCCATCTACTGTCAGAGAGGAGTAAAGAAACCAGAAAATATTCACATTTGAGAAGCTGAAATCATTTAATAAATCGACTAATAATCCATTACTCAACTAAACATGGCAGCTCTAATTAGAGCTGCAAATAACCATTATTTTCATCACCAGTTAACCTGTAGATTATTTTCTCAATTACCTGATTATTAATTAGGTTGTGTATTATCTTCTGGATGTGTCAGCATTCTGTGTCTGTGTGTATGACATTCTCCAACTGCTCAGTGAGACTCAGAGTGATAGTTTTCATGTATCTGTTCATCTAAGCACCAACTCTCCTTGAAGAGCAGCAAAGCACACAAGCTGCACAGATAAACAGAGTGTAAAACATTATGTCATGGCTATGTTATAAGCAGTGGTGGAAAGAGTACTGAAAATCTGTACTCAAGTACAAGTACCATTACATTGCTAAAATGTTAGTCAATTACAAGTAAAAGTACTGGTGTTGGAAAAATACTTAAGTAAAAGTACAAAGTATTCGCCAAAAAAACTACTCAGAGTATTAGTTACTTTTAACCGATGATGTCACCGTCACTTCTCCAGACTAGGACTTTGTGTGTTTTGCTTCACCAGTAGTTAAAACACTACTGCCACAACTATTGATTACTGATTAAATTCTTAAAACAAAATCAATAAAAGATGAAATGCAGATAAAAGGTCTGGTTATTAATTAAAATTGTACTCAGTACTTAGCTATGATTTTAGAGTAGGTAGATTATGATTACTTAAGTATAAGTAAAAGTACAAACCTGAAAATCTACTCATAAAAGTACAAGTACCCCAAAAAACTACTTAATTACAGTAACTTGAGTATTTGTAATTAATTCCTTCCACCCCTGGTTATAAGACAGGCCCAATGAAAAACACTATAGTTGTGTGTGAAGATGAACCTTGTTTGTACCTTAATGGCTACCTAGAACCCCAGGCGGTCAGCTACCGGTATAATTTGGTTTAGGTGAAATAAGTCAAATGAAGGAGGGGACTCTTCAGAGTCTCCAAACAGCATATAAGAAGTGTCTTTCCTCAATCTGATCTCAAAATCCACTTGAGTTTGTTGCTGTTGCTGTCTTCACGAATAAACTCTTCACAGCTGATGTTGTTCCTGTGGCACTAAACCTAGATTATTTCAGCCCATTTTCAAGTGTTTTTTTGCCACAGCAATCGAAAAAGTGGTTTGATGAGTAATGTCAGAAAATGGTGAAAAAAGCATAGATCAAGTTTTCCAAAGCCCAAGTTGACGTCCTCAAATGTTTACTGTTTACTGTCAAGAAACCATAAGATATTCAGATTTGAGAAGGAGAAATCGGTAACACTTTATTTGACGCCTATCTCTATAACGCATTATAAATATATTTATAATGAGTTATAATGACGTTATAGCACCGTATAACTATAGTTATAAACACTCATAAATGATCATAATGCTTTATAACAATAATGATAACACACTATAAAGCATTTTAGCATCACTTATAAGGTCAGGTATTATAATACGTTATAACTGTTAGCAACTCACTGACAATGCC
>JAJHUR010084935.1:0-16077 GCA_027495735.1 Lutjanus campechanus
CAGTTGTGGAGATTGAATTAGCTAGATAGTTTAGAAAAGTAATCACTCTCACCTTCATAGACTAATGCTACTTTCCCCTCAAAAAGTCTTTGGTTGCGTTTCCACCTTATAGAGAGAACATTAACCAAAAAGCAGGTAAATGTTTCATTATAGCCTTTACATAATTAATGTTATGTAGCTAGAGCTGATCTAATCTGCTGCTGCTGATGATGATGTTTGAAGTGAAAACAACAGTCACCACCGGCTAAAAATGTAAAGCCTGCTGCCTGAATGTTTCCCAGATTGCTCTTTGCTGATGAAAAAGAGCGAGGAGCAATCAGTGGTTTGAGAGGAGATTTGTTACTTAAAGAGTTTAGCAGTTCTTGCCATTTTGTCAGCTTTGAACCAGATCCAAAATTTAACCAACCATAAATTCCCAACCCTAGAGACAATACTGAGATGTGTGTAGCATAACTTTGCACAAATAGTGGAAGCAAGGGGAAACTAATAGCCCACCACCAAAATGTAAATATTGCTCTTCCAACAACTCCAAAACTGCTTGTTGTACTTGACATGCATCAGATCTGGTCAGTCTGGTGTGAATATGATCTCATTGTCTCATGAAAACCTTCATGATCTGCTCAGTTCCCAGGGGGATCCAAGAGAACATTCTGCCAGACACATTCCAATATATTTTTTTCCTTCCAGATATCAATCCTAGTGCCTGAACTGATCCAATACCGGTGTTTATATATATATATGTATGTGGATTTGAGATGCTTGTTATCATTGTTGTATGGCCTGGCTCAGGTTAAACCCTCTGTAAAACATGAACAAATACATACAGAGAATGAATGCCATAAAACACAACTTCACCTTCCTGGGGGGAAAAGGCCAGGGGGATGCTGCTTTGAAGTAGCAGGGTCCCTTTTGGAGGTTAATAAATTATGTGGTATTGGTCAATGCAAAGACTCGCTGATACCAATACCAGCGTTTTAGGCAGCATCAGAGGCTTTTTCTGTTGCTGGTATCAGTAACAACCCTGTTTTCTGTCTGAACTTTCTAACTGTTTCAGGTGTTCGTCTCTTCTGTTAAAAAAGTAAATTTGTATAGTTTGGTCTATGTTTTCCATGGGTTTTTTGGCATCAGGTCCAGAAAAGTGGACTGTGGTGAAGATGAAACTAGTTGGCCTCCTGTAGTTTCACATCTTACAAACCTATTACCTTTTACAGTCAGCATTTCACGAATGGTCCTCTTGCAGTTGGGCTTTGGTTTCCTTTGAAGAGATGCTAACTTTTCGTTGGATTTCAGAGGAACTGAAGGACTACCTGCTTGGAGATCGGGCCATCAATAAGATCTTCACCCTGGGCAACAGTGAGTTCCCTGTCAGCTGGGAGAACGAGATAAAGTTGTGGACTTTCCTCGAGACCCGAGCTGCTCTGCTACTGAAGACCTACAAGACCACATCAGAGGTCAGTCAGATGGATTTGAAGCCATGTTGAAAGTTGTAATTTGGGCGCATCTGATTCTAGAAGGTGTCAAGTTCATACGAAAGGTCGTCCAAACAAGTCTTAAGCCCCTGAATGTGACAATTGAAGGTGTGATTGTTTGATTGTTAATTCTGGAAAGTTACAATGATTGTTGGATGCAGTTCCCCATTTTCCAAATCAAATAGATGTAGAGGAAGCTTTTTGATGACCCCGGGAACACTTTGGAATTCAATGTATGAAGTTCAATTTGATGTTTTCTACCTTTTTCTTATGACCTTTTGTCATCTTTCATCTTTTTCTTTTCCTCTAACTCCTGGTGGTCTCTGGTAGGAGGACCGCTCCATGCTTGAGAAACCTGATCTGTCTCTCCATTCTCGCGTGGTGATCCAGCTCCGCCTGGCCGAGAAGCAGATCCTAGAGAAGGCGTCAGCCAGTGGACGGGCCAAACGTCTAAATTTCCAGAAGAAGCTGGAGGAGGGCGCTCCGTTGCCTCGCTACGAGGAAAGCGATATCGCTTTGCTGGAGAATACGGACGCAGATGCAAAGCTTCCTATTATCCTGCGCAAGCTGGAGGAGGTGGAAGAGGGCCAGGAAATCCCAGTAGAGGAGCACAGTCTCCTCCTGAATGGGGAGAAGAGTATGTATGGGATGGATATGGAGGCTAATGGACAGTCGGTGCAGGAGGAGACTCAGGAGAAGGTCAGGAAAGATGTTAATTCAGGTTTGGACTCAATTGGAAGTTCAACCCAGAAGGGCCAAAGGGAAGTGGCCAATCTAAGTGCCAGTCGAACTGAGGATGATCCCAAAGAGAACAGTGAATAAGTATAATCCCCTCACTGCCACAGCCTATGCTATTTATTTATTTTTGTGTCTCTTAAACGACTCAGAAATATAGAAGCTCAAAAAATTTGAATTTAAAGTTGCAGAACTTTTCCAACTGTATGTTCATCCAGCGTGGCTTTTCTTAGTTGTCCGCTGCTGAACTTGTTTAAAAATGGCTGCCAGTGTGTTCCTCAGCCTCCTGTGCAGAACGGGATTTGTTAAAAATTAGCTTTTGTTTTAAGTTTGAAACATAGATTGACTTTGAAACATTTTGAGGCCTACAGCATACGAAGAAAGCAGAGGGGCCACCACAAACAGGTTCCAGCAAATTGTTAGGTGAAGAGAAAAAAACAAAATGGAGTTAGGTTAGGTGAATGTTATTTCCACAAAGCCAAAATCTCTCTAATCTTGTGAATTGGTTGGTTTATTACTGCAGTTTGTCTCCATATGTGTCCAGTATGTTTTGAGTTGACAATCATATTCTCCAGTGCATTTCGTGGTGTGCTACTGAGTGAAGACCATCACTGCCCTCGATTCCCTTTTGCTCTGGTTAAAATCATTTCAAGCAAAATAAGTGAAGGAAACATCCAGTGTTCTCATCAGCCTCTGAGAACATTGTTGGTAACTGTTCTGGCTCAGTATGACAGGCCAAAGTGGAAGATGGTTTTTGCTTTCTCCATGAAACATTTTACTTTCGCCATCAAATTGTACATTTCTTATCAGTCGCAGCCCTCGTTAAGAAACAAAGATTTTAGTTTTATTTTGTGATTTTAAAAGTATCTATATGAATGTACTAAGTTTACGTTGCAGTAATTATCTGCTGATGTCACCAAAAGGGAGTGATGAGTGACCCAGTGATCACTGTTATTGCCCCTGAGAAAGCCATATATAACACTGAGGACTCAGTGAGACACAGGAGGACGACGCCTCGTGCGAGTTCTCCTGTTGGAAGATTTTTGTTCGACTGCCTTAAAATGAGGCAATTTCAATGCGACACTTTTTGTATGAAAACACAGAAGCAGTGTGTGTTAACTGTGGGGGTGGCCCCCAATAACTCTGACTGTGCACTGAAACAAAGAGCCAAAACTGACTGAATCCCTGACAGTCGATGCAGCGTGGAGGAAAAATGTGCAATTTGGGCCATAATTCTTATTATTTGGAACTTTGGACCTTATTGTAGAAAATGTGTACTTCCACTATAACTCAGTATCTCACCTCATTATCTCACCCACTGTTTACAGTATCATGTGATCCAAGTATCATATCATTACTGAAGAAGACTTTGACATGTGGTTGATGGCTCTTTTATTTTGACAGACTTCTTTTCACAAAGTTAAGACTGAACTTTAACGTTCTGGTTGCTCATGTTTGTTCTGACAGTTTGGTTGTTCTAAGATAAAAGCTTCTGTTGTCTGCTACACCGTTTCAGATTTATTGAACAGAGTGAACCATGCACTGCTGCTGCTGATTGCATTAACACAATCACATTCAGTGGAAGGACTCTTTGTATTGTTTGAAGAAGGTGGTGCAATGAATAAACACAGATTGGAACTTTATTTAAAACTAGACTCCTGTCTCACATGTTCAGTTTGACCTCACGTGCACTTTGTCATTCTAAACTTTCTCTCAAGTGAGTAATCTCACTCAAAATGTTTCTGTTCTGTTGCCTTGAGCTGCTGACAGTTCAAAAGCTCTTCCTCTCCAAATTCCACACTTGTGTATTAGGAGAGAAAAGGGACAGTTGAATTCCTCCCACCAGAAACCAGCTCTACATACACAGACTGTCTTCCTGCCTTCACAATACAGTTCACAGCTGCCATCAAACAGTGAAAGGAGTTGGTTTAAAATATGATTGACAGCTTCTTCTCCTAATTACCACCAAGTAAAGTTTTCTGTGCTTTATAGACTGCATGAGGACAGAACAAATTAGACATATTTAGCAAATTTAATTCATTTAAATGTATCTTTAATTACAGTAAAAATTATCATTTAAAAGCTATTTTTTTTAAGATGGAGAAATAATTTGATTTTAAATTGTTGCTGTTACACTCCAGTCAAGGGGTGTCAGGGTGCAACAGAGGGATGAGAGGCAGAGACTTACTTTGTTCAAACGCAATCACTTAAAATGTATATCTGCTCCTATTATACACATATTTTGTAACCAGTTTATGTTTAATTGAAATATTTACATACAATATTACAGTTAAAGACATATCTGAAGGAGTAGTTCAAAACTTTGAGAACAGTGCATTGATTGGATGTATGTAGCTCTGAGGCAGGCTGATTGATATTCATTTCAAATCTGTGCAGTAAGAATTAGTTTATATTAGCATAAAGAAGGAAAGAAGAGGACACACCTGGCTTGACTCAGTCCAAAGTTCAAAAACAGCCTTGTTTGTTGAGTCTATACTATATATATAAGAGGGTGGCATCTGATAGTTATTTTCATTATTGATTAAGTTGACAGTTATACGCTTAATTAGTTGTTCAGTACATAAATAGCAGAAAATAGCTTTGTTTTTGCTTTTTTTCAAGCCCAAACCAAAAGGCATTCATATTCAAGAAAGCAAGCAAATACTTACAGTTGGGAAAGTTAAAGGGATAGTTCACCCAAAAATGAAAATGTAGTCATTATCTCCTCACTCTCATGCTGATTGAAGGTCAGGTTTATTTTGTTGGCCCACAAAACACTGCTGGAGTTTCACAGGAGAACAGTGTTGCAGAATCTCCCAAACAATGGAAGTGAATGGGGACCAGTTTTAAAACATGAAAAACAACCAAGAAAAAACAAACAAACAAAAAAAAGAAACATGAAATGCCTCCATACTGCTCGTCTGGTTTGATCTCCTAAAGTCCCAACATGCCAAGTTAACTTGAAAGATGTCATTTGCACCATGTTTTTAGCCTGAATCTTCACTTTACTTCACTTTGTGTGTGTGTGGTGTGTGATGGTGTGTGTGTGCAACTGAACAGCATGTTAGGACTTTAGGAGACTTGGATTACACCAGATGTAATCCAGATGTATGGAGGCATTTTATGTTTTTATTGTTGTTGTTGTTGTTTTTTACATTTGAAAACTGGTCACCATTCACTTTCACTGTTTGGGAGATTCTGCAACACTGTTTTCCTGTGAAACTCCAGCAGTGTTTTGTGGACTAACAAAATAAACCTGAACGTCAGTCAGCATGAGGGCGAGGAGATAGACTGAATTATCATTTTTGGGTGAACCATCCCTTTAAAGAAGTTAATGTTTTTTGGCTTTTTGTTTGCTAATGCCTGAACGATAAATCAGCAATAAGTCACTTATCACTATAACTTATTCATTTTATGGCAATCGGCCATTTAAACAACCAGTTGTCTCAGTGCCAGTCTCTTCTCTCCTTCTCTTCACCTCTACACTTAATGCTAAGCTAGGCTAATCACCTCCCAGTTCCCCCTTTATACTGAATGCACAGACCTGACAGTGGTACCAATCTTTTCATCTGATTGTCAGTAAGGAAGTAAATTAGCATATTTACCAGTAGCAGTTGTGCTCGACACAGCTGTCCCTGCTCTTCCTGACTTCATACTTGTCAGAAATGAGTGTTGTCTCAGATATGTGATTAGCTCCACAGGATTGATCAGATTTTTTATTTTACAAACAAACTTTAGCTCCTTCTCAACACCTGCTGGGACTGTCTGTGAATCTTGGCTTTGGCTCGGTGATTTAAATATGAGTTGGGCTCACTCCTAGTTAACATGCAGTTCAGAAGATTTAGCAAACCTTTGCCATTTAGTCAACTAATGGAGACTTAAGGGTGATGTAAAGGGAAGGCAGTGAATTCTCACAGCCATAAGGTTTCCCCTCCAAGCGGTTTGCATTGAGTTGACCAAACCTGGGTTGTGTTGACCTTCAGTCAGATGTTTATGACCACTTTGTACCACATGATGCTCTTGTTTTGTATCACGTTTGATGTGTCACTTGTCTTTCTGCGGCTCGAGCACTTTTCCATCACAAATCTGTATTTTTATGCAATCATGTACTTTTACCAACCTTATTGGTAACATTCAGTCTGTCTGCTGCTTTTCTAAAGACCTCTGTACCTGTGTGTGTGTGTGTGTGTGTGTGTGTGAGAGAGAGAGAGAGAGAGAGAGAGAGTGTTTGAGTGTGTGATCTCCTAGCTTTACTCATAGACTCAACAAGTCCTGGGTGGGTTCACTGATGGCACTGTGGGTACACTCCTCACCATGTCACCGTCTGCAGTAGTTGTGGGTTTCTGTCAGGAGTGTAGAGCAGATGAGGAAACTTGTCCTGAAGCTGTCAGAGATTAAACTTCATCTCATTTCTCACCTCCTCTGTTCACTGTTGTTTTTAACCTTCTGCCTTTGGATCAAATCATCTCCTCCTGCAGAGACACAAGGTCGCCATCCGTCTATTATTCCTCTCTCCTCTCCTTTTGTTGGGGGGAAAAAAGGTTTATTTCATGTCTCTTCCCCTTCTCTGCCCCCTGGCCCTATTACCAATTTATAAAAGAAACATTATCTTGAATCATTTAATTCGGGGCAATTAAATTTTGAAATGCTCCATTCATAATTCATGGGTGTCTAAGATAAAACCCCTTTAATCCTTGAATATATTATTATAATGGGCATTGGGGTGGACAGCGGAGAGCGAGGCATGTCCACTATTGTTAGTACTCGCTGTGTCAGTGCTGAGAGCAGACCTGGGACCAGCACTCCCAAGTAATCCTGCCCCATGAATTATAAAGTGCCTCCATATTAATATGGAATGGCAGCGGCCTGGCCAGGGCACCATTGTCATGCAAGTGTTTACTGGTGTGACGCTGGTGGTGCCAGGCGGGGTGGGTGGGAGGAGGGGGGGTCAGGTTAAAGTCGATCCATTAGCATGTTTCAGAGAGACAGCGTGGAACTGAAGGTGATGGACAGACGAGTGACTTGTTATCACACTTTCTGCCAGCTGCTCAATTCACTGCATAACCACCAGTGCTTATATCCCCTTCAACATAATGTGTTCTCTTAGTGTTCTTCATGTACAAACATACCTTCAGCGACTCTCAGTCCAAATCAGCCCAGCAGTTCACTTCAGCTCACTTCAGTTCCAACACAAAAGAAAAAAATACCATCCTGTCTCCGTCCCCTGGCTCTGGTGGCTCAAACATGTCCAGACATGTCCAATATAGCTGCTAGACGGAGCGTCCATGTTTAAGGTGGTTTTCAGGTCGTAGTGGTGTTTGACAGTGAGACAGTGGAGTGGACACACCACCAGCGTTTCAGAGCACAGAAAACTCATCATTTTTTCATGATTTTGAGACCTAATTTTTAAAACTTAGCAATGTTTTAACCCTCAGATTTGGCTAAGTGGTTAATAACACATGTTCTCGGATGTGACAAACTCCAAACAAATGTTTGTTTCTTTACAGTACCTTTAAGTTAGAATATTTTGAGAAAAAAGTCTTAATATGGTATGTTGAGAAAAATGCATAACCTTACAACAAAATTTAAAATATTAAAAATTGCAATTACAAAATTTACAATTAAAAATTCTGAAAAAATAGTAATATTTAGAGAGTAAAGTAATAATATTTTGAGTATTAAGTTGTGAAGAGGTTGTGATGTGACGATAAGGCTGTCTGGAGATCAAAGTGCTCAGATTGAGTCGATGATTACATGTGTAAAACTGAGCTGAGCTGCTATCTGCTGCTCCCACCAGTAAAGACGTCTGAAACTTTACAGAAGATGAACAGACTAACTAATGTAATAAATTATCATCAAACTGAGTAACCAGTCCCTCCAGGATGTCACCAGCTTTCTGTGGGATCTGTGGGCCAAAAATGCCTGATTTCACAGCAGCTTTTCTGAAAAATTGTGATGCATGTTGCAGTGTTTTTAGGTGTTCTTTGCAAAGAAATTGCAGGAACAAGTGAAATTTCCCCCCGAAAATGTTTTCAAATTAATAATAATAATAATAATTTCTTTGTATAAATCATTAAAAATTATAGGCAACTTGTTCCAATGAGAATGAAACCACACTCTGTTCTGAGTGTTCTATCTGAGATCACCAAAAAGGTTCAAGATTACAAAAATTCTAACAAAATATGCTTTAAATGTAAATGAATACATTCACTCAGGGGGTTTCCACAAAGGAACCAAATGTTTTTGGAGCTCAAACTCAAATATAGAAATATTGGAACTGGAACTGAATCTGTGATTCAAAGTATTTCATTTACAGTGCCTTTAAAAAGTATTCACCCCCTTGGGTGTTTTCCCTTTTTATTGCTTTTATAAATGTAATCATGGTTGATATAATTTGGCTTTTCTGACACAAAAATTTACAAAAAAAACCCTCTTTCATGTCAAAGTGAAAACACATTTCTGCAAAGTAGTGTCAATTAATTAAAAATATGCAAAGCAAAATAAGTGACTGCATAAATATTCAGCCCCTTTAAAGTGACTGACCTAATTCAACAGAGGTCCATGCCCCGTTTACACGTACACGGCTGTTTTTAGAAACGGACATTTCACCCTCTCCGTTTTCAAAAATAATTCCGTGCACATGTATCCGTTTACAGAAAACTTTGCGTTTACATGAACCCGTGTATGTCTGCTGCGAATCCATGATCACCATAGCAACATGTAAACATAGGTCGCACTTTTGACGCGAGTGCAAGTTCTGTCGCATACTGTGACGTCTACTGCCTGCGTTTTCTCCGTTTTGCTCCGTTTACATGCAAACGTGCAACCAGAGTTTTCCAAGAGCTCCAATCTGGCCGGAGTTTTTAAAAAGCATCGTTTTCAGAGGTGAATTTTCCATTTGCGTGTAAACGAAGGGTGCAAACGAAGGGATATTTCTCCGTTTCTAAAAATAACCGTGTACGTGTAAACGGGGCATCAGCCAACTGGTGCTTGTAGTTTCACAGTTAGTGAAATGGAGATCACCTGAGTGCAGTCAATGTGTCTCAAGTGATTGTAGTAAAGACAGCTGTGTCTGGAAGCTCCAGTCACTGGTTCATCAGTATTCATAGCTACAATTACACCATGAAGACAAAACAACACTCCAAGCAACTCTGAGAAAAGTTTATTGAAAAGTATAAGTCAGGAGATGGATACAAAAAAAATATCTGGACGTCCTCACAAACTGAGTGACCGTGCAAGAAGGAGACTAGTGAGGGAGACACCAAGACACCTGTGATACTCTGAAGGAGTTAGAAGCTTCAGCAGCTGAGATTGGAGAAACTCTGCAGACAACAACTGTTACCCAAATTCTTCACCAGTCAAAGCTTTATGGGAGAGTGTCAGAGAGAAAACCACTGCTGAAGAAAGCTCATTAAATCTGGACCAGAGTTCATCCAAAGGCATGTGGGAGACTCCATGGTCAAGTGGAAGAAGGTTTCTTTGGTCTGATGAGACCAAACTGGAGCTTTTTGGCCATCAGACTAGATGCTGTGTTTGGCAGACACCATCAGCACAAACACACCATCCTCACTATGAAGCCTGGTGGTGGGAGCGTCATGCTGTGGAGATGCTTCTCATCAGCAGGCTCTGGAAGGCTTGTAAAGGTAGAGGGTCAAATGAATGCAGCAAAATATAGGAAATCCTGGAGGACAGTCTGAGTTGGTCTGCAAGAGAACTACGACTTTAGAGAAGATTTATTTTCCAGCAAAACAATGAGCTGAAGCACACAGCAAAAACTACACAGAAATAGTTTAAAGACAACCAGGTGGATGTTCTGGAGTGGGTGACTCGTGACCCAGACCTCAATCAAATAGAGAATTTGTGGCTGGACTTGAAAAGGGCCGTTCACGCCTGATCTCTGTGCAACCTGACAGAGCTTGAGCAGTTTTGCAAAGAACAGTAAAATTGTAGTGTCCAGATGTGCAAGCCTGACTGAGACCTGTCCACACAGACTCAGTGCTGTGTGATCGCAGCCAAACATGCTTCTACTAAACACTGACTTGAAGGGGGTGAATATTTATGCAGTCATTCCTTTTACATGATATATTTTTATTTAATTCACATTACTTTGTAGAAATCTGTTTCCTCTTTTTGTAAATTTTTTTGTCACAAGACCCAAATTATATTGACCATAATTCCATTTATAGAAGCTGTAAGAGGGGAAAACATCCAAGGGGGTGAATACTTTTTATAGGCACTGTATTCTCTAAGACAGACGGGTTCTAACAAACAATATATCAAAATGTATTTATTAGGATAAACCCCTTGAGATGTATCATCTCGTTTTCGAGGAGGTCTCAACATATATCACAAACAATGTATGACAACTTAGGAGTGGCAAAATACAAATACAATTATCAAAATAGTGACTTACGGACAGACAACAGACAAGTGAAACCAAACCATAAAAAGAAAAACAAAACAAACAAACAACAGACCCAATAAGACTGGACTGTTTGGCATTTGGAATGGATTGTCCCTAGAACCAAATGTTACTACCACTCATTTAAACTATACCAGGGGTCTGCAACCTTCACAATCAAAAAAGCCATTTTGACCCCTTGTTTAACCCATTTTGAGATAATAATAATAATAATAGCCACAACTATTACATTCTCTCTTTTCCCTGAAGACTTTTTTTTGGTTTGGCATAAGCTAGTTTACGGAGACTCAAGAAGACGAGCCACCATCAAAAGGTTTTACTGTGTTTCTTTACATCTTTACATAAACTCACAGTGAGCTGTGATCCTGATTTGTCATTATTTTTTAAATTAAATTGCTTTAATTGAAAATATTAAAATTTTAACCATCATTCACTTGAAAGCCTTTATCATTTTCTAAATACATTTTTGGGGGGTTCTAAAAACAAGGTTTCAGTTTATCTAAAGAAGAAAAGTAAATTATTTCAACGTAAGAACAGAGTTTGAGTTGGGCTCAAAACTCAAAAATCTATTACAGCACATTGCTTCAAAATTTTGAGTTGTCTCAACTTTTTCATAGACCAACAACAATGATAAATCAAGATTAAAATGTTTTTTTGTTTTTTTTAAATTAAACGTTATTCATTTCCGTTTATCTTTTTGCCAGAGTCACAGGGAGCCGCACGAGGCTACAGAGCCACAGGTTGCAGACTTCCAGACTATACAGTGGTTTTGTGTTTGACCTAATTGGACATAAAAACACAGACACCCTTGAACCAACTAAGAGTCTCTTTTAAAGTTAACATGAAACCACTGAGGGCTGTTATGGCAACAGGTGAGCGCACACGTACAGTTTTACTGAGAGGACACCTGCAGTAACTGTAACCACACGCAGTCTCCTGTACTGTAGTAACAGTGCATTTCATGTTTCACATGATGTGGTTTAGCACTGAGCGCGTGTATGACAGGCCCAGCTGTCCACAAATAGGAAGTGTTTGCGTGCAGGTTAACAGACCTGCTTTAGAATGGCCCATGTGGTTCAAACCTCAGCTGATGGCTACTTCTATTGAAGAGCTTCACTTACACCGAGGAAACAGTCCCCACAGCAGCATTTAGCACTGCTGTATGTATTTTAACATCTGTCCATGTCTGTAACACAGTGCTACAGTTCACTCAACAGCTGTCTGGCCTTTTCTTAGACCCCCAAATTCACTTGTCTCACTAATGTTCCCACGCTTCACACAGCTCCCAAAAACTTTTAATAAACGTGCAAAATTCTGTGTTTTAATGCCAGCAACATTAGATTGAACGGTGAATGTACAAAGCTAACTATCATAAAATAACCACATAAGTAAGGAGATTTGTCCCAGTGTCACCCCCCGAGCTGCCCCCCTGTCCCCAGAGCATGACTGACGATGATTCAATGCTCTCAGCAGCTCGTAATGGAAGGATCCATTTATTATTGAAGAAGGAGGAGAGGGATGGGAGTCTCTGGCCTGGTGTGAGAGGTCTTCATCACAGAAGAGATGAAGATGAAGGGACAAAAGACAAATGGCAGAGAAAACAGACTTAATGAAGATGGAGAGGAGGAGGAGGAGGAGGAGGAGTACAGCTTCACCCGCCTCCCTCAACAAACTCCTCCAGCGGGTGTGATGAGTGTGAAGTGAATGGGTCACTCTTTAACATTTCAACAGCAGAAATGATCCATACAGCAGCAGCAGAAGGTAAGAGCAAGGTAACTGAGAGAGGACAAAGACGAGTTTGATGATGAACTTCATGAACTGTGATGATGAGATGCAATGAGGCCAGATGGGACTCCCTAAAAGTTTGACCTGACATTAACGTCATGTGCCTGACACACTTCCCCACCTTTAGACCTCAAACACAGGGAAAACAAAAAGCCTCAAAGTCCTCACACTTTGTTTACCTGCATTTATGTGACTTTTAAAGAAAAGAATTACAAAATAATAAGTAAACAACAACAGTATTTTTATGTTTAATATTTAGTATGGAATAAGTCTCCTCTCAGGTGTAAACTACTATTCATTAGTTGTGTTTCATTCATTTATTTTTTGTCCTGCTCCTAAAAGAAAATTGATTCAGCAGATTTTACAAAATGCACGCCCCTTAGCCAGGGGTGGAAGTAACTAATTACAAATGCTCAAATTACTGTGATTAAGTCGTTTTTTGTGTACAAACGGGTCAACGAGAACAATGACATACAGACGAAAGCTCCCAAAAATCAAATAACAGTCGAACCTTGAAAAAGGTTTCACTTAGTTTTCTTAGAACAATGAAATGTTGAGAGATGGGCTTTTTTATCAAGAAGATCTTACACCCACCTGAGAAGCTTTGGAGACCCCTGGGGTTGGGACTTCGGGTTGGGAAGCAGTGATATAGAATATAATGTAGAGCCTATTGCCTGTATAGATAATGTACATTCTCTTATTTGACACACATCATGGTCAGATCAACCAAAAATGCATTAACCAACACACCTGAAGAGAACACACAGGACAGGCTGGAACAACAGTTAACAGTGAAGAAACCTCTTTGATTGATTGTCAATGGTTAAAAAGTAACTAATACTCTGAGTAGTTTTTGAAAAGAATACTTTGTACTTTTAGCTAAGTATATTTTTAAAACCATGACTTTTACTTGTAATTGAGTAATATTTTAGTAATGTAACGGTACTTGTACTTTCCACCGCTGCCCTTCCCTTTAAAACTTTGGTTATGACACAGTAATTCTTCTTGGTCTGGTTTGGTGTTGCTGTAGGTGTTTTTTTTTTTTGTGATCAGCAACCAATTAAGAAGATACAGACACTATTTTTACTCCTCGTATGACTGTTAATCAGTTCTCCAACTGACCATTGTAACACTACACTGGTAACATGTACAAGTAAACACTAAATTAAATAAAATGATCTCATATAGTACGTGTGTACTCAGAGCACGGGCTGAGACGGTCCCAGAGCATGCCAAAGTGTGAATGCTGCAAAAGAGTGCCCATCCAGGTCCCGATGTCAGATGTCAGAGTTACAGCCTGATGTTTTTCTAAACTACTCTATAGATTTTTATCCTTTTGACATGACAAACTCACCCCGACTCCTCTGTCCTGAATGTCACCCATTCTCATCTAGTCACCCTGATCCTGCATGGGTCCAGTTTTGCAAACGTGCATCCACCTGCAACCGCAAAGCTGAGCGCCAGAACCGACCCATTATCCACAATTATCTCCAAGTCAAATAACACACACACATAGACAGTCACTCCGTTGTGTTATCAACTGTGAGCAGCTGTCGATGTGTTTCCGTTCTGACAACGAGCTGCCTGTGGCTATCAACCGCTAATGCCTTTTGTCACTTTTTACAAGCTGCAAAGTCACTGCCAACATTATTCTCAGTGTCTGACCACACCACATTTCTCCCAAATGTCTGACTTGGCCTTCAATGATGTAATGTTTGCAATCTGGTATTCTCCACTGGCTGTTTTTGCCTTTATGTCATCCATATTAGCCTACACTGCTGACAGTGACATCCCATTATTTGGCAGGATGTGGAGTCTAAGGTTCTAGATTTTGACAAAAAAAAGTCCTGCCAGCTGGTTTGACTTATTAGATTTGACTGCCACACATACAGACATGCTGCAATTTTCTTTTCTGATTTTTTCTTTCTTTCTGATATGAGGGCAAATACATCCTGTAAAAGTTTGTGCATTAAAAGTGCTTTTTTTTTTTGCCACAGACCAGCTCAGATCTCCAGTGTAATCTCTGTCAACAGCATGTAAAGTGTCTCTCTTACCGTTCACTTGCTCTGGGCTGTGTGACAAAATCTCGCGGGATCTTTGTTTGTTGCCGGAAGAAAACAGAGGAGTCATGCTGGGAGCTGGTCAGAGCAGAGTTACAGTAGTTGTCCTGGAGTTCAGTTGAGAGTTTTACTGCAGTGATTGAAAACAATGGTTCGTGTTTATCCGAATTCCAAGAACGCGCAACACCCCCGTACAGCTTTCATAGGCTGCCTTTGTCGGACGGCGAGATGCTGAAGTTGTGGCTAATTGTGCTACAATTGGATGCTAACACTCCTGTCCAGACACTGCGCCTTGCAGACCATCAGGTCGAGGCCAAGATGACTACTGCCAGCCCAAGAAGAGAAGACATCCAATCCCGAAACATTTCTTCCTCAAGAAAACATCTGTCCCACTCATTGTCCTCTGTTTTCTCCGGGCAACAAGCAAAGATCCCACGAGATTTCGTCACACACAGCCCAGAGCAAGTGAATGTAAGAGAGTCGCTTTGCATGCTGTTGACAGAGATTACACTGGAGATCTGATCCGGACTGTGGCGAAAAAAAGCACTTTTAATGCACAAACTTTTATGGGAAGCATTTGCCCTCATATCTACTGTTATAACTCATTTTGTGGCTGCCGGCTGCATCCGCCTCCCTCAATACTGAACCATTGACAAATGAGTCGTATCTATCAATCATACACACACATACACATGGGGAAATAGGGTCCAGGTTGAAAAATACCAAAGTTATTCTTTAAAGGCTAGTCTTAAAGGAGCAGTAAGCTATTTTAGCAGAAAGATTGTTGATTGTTGAGTCTCATCCTCAGGTTGTAACATACTGTCACTTTGGGTTAGATTGATGGTTGAGGCTTATTCTCAGCTCTGTTTGAGCCAACCGCCCAAACCTCAATGATATTCCTGACTTTTCCTAAAACTTATTGCATTCATAATCTTAGTCTTAAACCTAAACCCTGTCTAAAACACCACTGCCCTCAGCCAGGCTGACTCTGCTTTTCCATCTCTTTTCTTTTTTCCATCTCTCTTTCATTTGTAATCAAACTTTAGCTGACCAAAAATCATATTTTGCAACAGTGGAAGTGCTGCATGTGTAATGTTTGCCGTCTCTGTGCTAATGCACAGGGAGAGTAGCAGCACAGGTGAGCTCAATAGATCATTCACAGGGAATGTGTCTTGGGTTGTTGTTTTATTTTCTTCAGCTAGCCTCTGAGTTTTTAGGTGCATGACTCAGTCTGTAAAGTACCTCTACTTAAATACTGACGTGTAGGAAAAAATCACCAACTCTGACTTCGATCACATTTGAAGGCTGAATATAATTCAGCAATACTAATGTAATGAGGAAGGAAAGGCAAAGCCTGAGTTGAGAGATGAGATGAGGGGAGAATACAAAGACAGGAAGAGGAAGAAGACAGGTTCAGGAACGGAGAACGAGAAGAAAAAGAAAAAGAGAAGGACGATAGACGTGTGCTCAACACAGCTGAACACAGGTGCAAACAGCATGCTGATAAGGTGTGTGTATGAGTGTGTGTGCATGCATATGTGTATGTATATATGGTCTACCTGAGTGCCCCCCCGCCTATACACACACACACACACACACACACACA
>JAJHUR010084936.1:0-11459 GCA_027495735.1 Lutjanus campechanus
AACAGATCCTTCCGGGAGTTCGGATCATCATCGCCAACCCAGAGACCAAGGGACCAATGGGAGAGTCACATCTGGGCGAGGTCTGTCTGAGTTTAATCTACAAAGCACTTTTGATTTGAACTAAGATTATGACAGCAGACTGCAAGGCCACAGCAGGAAGATTCTCCTATAAACTAGAATTTGCACCAAGCAAAACATAGAATGTCCGTTAGTGATTTAATGACGCTTTGCTTCTTTCTAAGTTTCCTTGGTTAATTATTGATTCAACTCTTCCTGCTTACAGACAAGATCCCTCCTTACCTGCTACCATACTCCATATCTGACACTGATTTGGGCAAACTGAGATTCATGTAAAGGTTGTGGTACAATAACAACTTTGAGCTCAATAAAGTGATTCAAAGTTAACTGTTGAAATCAATTCTTCAGTCTTTCCTAGAGGCAGAAATCGTTTTTCAACATTAAAAAAAAAATTATAAGCTAACATCTTGCAATAGGCAAATATAAACAATACTTTTTTATTTCTCTTTCATTTTAATTCTTAATTTTAATCTTTGATTAATCAAGTAGTTTATCAATAAATACTAAAACATTTGCTAAATATTTGTTGTTTACTCCTTCTCAGTTCTTATATCATTAAAAAACTAAACAAAACAACAGTTTGCATTCTTTTAACTTGCAGTTGTCCTTTTTGTATGACATTTTATAGGCACAAGCATTTCATAGATTAATAATCAGTTGTTGCCCAAGTGATTTTATTGTATTCCCTCTTCCCACCAGTTTCTCTTTTGTACTTACTTAGTATCACAGCAGAACTTCAACAGGAGCTCCACCTGCTTCATGTGGTCTAACACAGCTGATGTTGTACATTTTTAGATCTGGGTGCACAGTGGCCACAACGCCAGCGGTTACTTCACCGTCTACGGAGACGAGGCGCTGCAGTCGGACCATTTCAACTCCAGACTCAGCTTCGGAGACACGCAGACCATCTGGGCCAGGACCGGATACTTGGGCTTCCTCCGCAGGACCGAACTGACGGACGCCAGCGGAGGTGAGAACGTGGAATACTGTCAGTGTGTGACTGATGGGGCTCGCACTGACCTTTAATGTTCTCATATAACAGAGAGAAGAGGGACAGGATTAAACAGCTGCAGGGCTGATTTTAAGAGCTGCCAACCTTGAAGGAATCTATTAGTCTGGTTTTCAGTGGAGAGATACGTGATGGTCTGAATACTGTCTGAGAAACTACTCCTGTCTGATGAGAAAAAATCTGACTCACTACATTGTTATAATGTTGTGATTTATTAATATTTTTGGTATTAAAATAGTAAGTGTTAAGCCATTGAATATTGGGAGAAAATATGTTGTTTGAAACCAAAAATCATTACAAGGCTTGAAAAATCTACATAGAATTTATCCATGAGGAGACTGAACGGGTGGTTATATAGTAGAGCTCCAAAAATTAGGCGATTAATAGATCCGTTGTCAACTAGTGAATTAATCGGCAACTATTTTGATAATCAATTAATCATACTGAGTCCTTTTGTCCCTGATTACAGCTTCTCAAATGTCAATATCTTCCAGTTTCTTTAGTCCTCTCTGACAGTGAACTCAATATCTTCAGGTTGTCTCAAAGTCATCCTGGGCTTTGGGAAACACTGATCAAGATTTTCTACCGCTGTCTGACATTTTATGGACCAAACAACTAAACGATTAATTGAGAAAATGATCTGCCCTGTTACACAGATTCTGCCATTAAGACCCCTAAACCACCTGAACATAACCTGCAGCGAACAGAAAAAAGCTGAGTTTATTTTGTGACTGTAAAGTAAAAAGACTTCAAGCTGTGCAGGTAGAAGTTGTTTCATTTCAAGTTCAAAGTCTTAACTTTTCAGCAACGGCGACGAGCACTGGCAGTGAAAGTTTTCAAGGCCATATGAAATATTGAACACCGTCTGAGGTTTTGGGAAAACATAAATAAAACCAGTGCAGGTCAGCCAGCTGTCAGTGCAGTCAAACCTTCACTGTAACCAGTCGGAGGACTTTGCTTCAGGTGCATCCATATTCTGTATATGCTTGCATCAGCTTTGAGTTTATTATATGAGGATTTGTTGAAGGTGCTGTGGTGAAAATGGCAGCACAATCATGTAAACTAACACAAGACCTTGCAGGATTATGCTCTGTTTTAAATGATTCATTTACAGACATTTATTGATCTATTTTATACTTCAGATCCAAGTGGAATTTTCTGTAGCAGTGTTTTCAACCAAAGTACCAGCAGCCAGGAGCTACTGTTCAAGGAACTAAAAGGTTCTTTCAGCTTTTCAACTTTTTTGTGGCTGCAGATTTTTAAAAAATGGCAGCTGAATAAAGTCTTACTTCCCCGTATTTTTGGAAAGTACTATCACAGAGCAGGAACTTTTTTAGTTTTTTTTTTTAGGAACTTAATTTAGATCTCGTTCCTCCAAAGGTTCCTAGTCCCTGAGGAACGTTCTTGGGGTGGAAACGTGGCTTTTGTTGTAAACTTCTATAAGAAACTACAATCACTCTGAATCTGAAGAAAGAACACTTGCTCAACAAAAACAACATTTGAGATGCTCCTCAGAGTATATTTGACATGGAGTTGCTGTCAGAAAACAAAGTTTGTGTGTGTTTGTGTGTGCAGAACGTCATGACGCCCTGTACGTGGTCGGAGCTCTTGAGGAAGCCATGGAGCTGAGAGGGATGCGTTACCATCCCATCGACATTGAGACATCCGTCATCAGGACGCACAAGAGCATCACAGAGTGGTGAGGAACAACACTGATGACACGACCCATAAAATGAGACTCAACACAATGTCATCACCACACAAAACTTTAATAGTTTCGCCAACGTTATAATTGTTTCCGTCTAAATGTAGTGCACGTTCTCAGCTCGCATTCACCGTCACTCAGCCACGGGCTCTCTTGTGTTCGCTCAACTACACACTTGCTATGCTACGCTGCTTGGACCAATCAGAGGTCTGCAGTGTTGCTCACTTGTATCAACGGGATTAAACCCAAAATACTCCCAAACATTTCTTTTTAGTAGTCCTGTAACGTTATCTCAACCATTCACCATCTTTCTGAGCTGAGCTGTATGTTCCACCAGTAGAAAATCTGACCTCTGATGGCATGTGCTGTGCACTACAATACATCACCTCAATACAGCAGCTCTGCATTCATTTAATAGAAAGATGAGTGTCTATAATTTTGGCTGTATTAAATCATACCTTCTGGGATTTCTAAATACCCTGGGTATACCGTGATACTGACTGAAAACCCTCGTGTAATGAGCCAAATTCAACTAGTTTCTGCTAATAAAAATGAGCCCCAATCCCTTCAAATAAAGAATATGACTCTTTGTACCCAGGCAGTGTTTCACTCTGACCAAAGTTTTTAAAGGGAGAGTTCACCCCAGAATCAAAAATACATGTTTTTCCTCCACTCTGATGTGCTATTTATCCATCTAAATAGTTTTGGTGTGAGTTTTGGAGACATCAGTCATAGAGATGTCTGCCCTCTCTCCAATATAAAGGGACTAAATGTTGCATCATTTAGTCCCATTTGTCTCTGTGTTGTTCAGAGCACCAAAAACAGCAGAAGCAATCAGCATGTCCAGTGCTTCTCAGAGTAGTAAAAAGAGAAACTTCAAGTCACTTTCTAAAGTATCATTGGAGCACATGGATACAGGGTGGCGTGGCCATTCTCTCATCCATAATATGTCATGTTTTTTCATCCTTTTCTGTGCCTCCAGCGCGGTGTTCACATGGACCAACCTGCTGGTGGTGGTGGTGGAGCTGGACGGCTCGGAGCAGGAGGCCCTGGACCTGGTCCCGCTGGTCACCAACGTGGTGCTGGAGGAGCACTACCTGATCGTGGGCGTGGTGGTGGTGGTCGACATCGGCGTCATTCCCATCAACTCCCGTGGCGAGAAGCAGCGCATGCACTTGCGCGACGGCTTCCTGGCTGACCAATTGGACCCCATCTATGTGGCGTACAACATGTAGCGCCCCTTGGTGGCCGACATAGAGGTGGATGAGGGATTACTTAGGAGGATGCAAAGACAGTCTGCTCCTGAAAAGACTGAAAAGAACAAAACGGGAGCCCCAAGGATGAGTTTGTGGCACGAGGGGAAAAAGTAGGCCACTTTTTTTGCCCTGAATTTTGTCTCTCAGGCAGCACTTACTCCCAGGCTGTCAACTAGCTCCCAGAATCAAGTGGTTATATTTAGTTCATTAGCATTCAGGCTGAGATTTCAAGTGTAGCCACCCCCATCCAGAGCAAGAAATTTCCCCATTTGTGCCGATTGTTTACCGAAAAGTGGCAATCATTTGGCCCGGAGACGGCAGTAGAGGACAATCGTTAACGTAGCGATTTGGGTGTTTAAACTGCGTGTGGCTCACTCTATATTTTCCTGTTAAGTATTTGCTGAAGTCGCTTGTTTTAGTTTTGTTTGTATTTTAACATGTCCTCGATAAAGTTTAGGCTATTTTTTGAAAAGGATATTTACATAAAAACAAAACAAACTGTGGCAAAAATGATATTTTACGTTTTTATGATGTCAACCATTACAAAGAGTGAGATATGTTTTGATACGAGGGCGGGGACTGAGGGGGCGAATCGCAGCTGTCCTTCAATTTTACGATGTGGTACTACACGTTTGTTTCATGTTAGCTCGTTGTTGTTTTTTTTTGTAAGTGTTAGTGTTACGGTTTTTTTATTCAGCATTATTTTCTGAACCGTCCGTCCCAGCTCAGCGGGAAATCAGTGTGCTAAGTTTCACAAACTAACAGCTGCAGCCTTTAACTCCGCTTATTTTTCCGTACAAACACACTTCGACTGAAGCAAAACAACACATAAATTCATATCATGTAAGTATGTACAAAAAGAAACTGATTTAATTTATTTTGTTTCTCTTTTAGAAGTATATGACGAGACGTTCAAGAATGTTTTGCTCTTGAATATTTGCTAATATAAAAAAACAAAAAAGCATTGTATTATCTGGAGTGAAACACTCACATCAAGCATATTATGGAAAATAGAAATGATATATGGTTATAGATTATATTAAAAGATGAGTAATGGATTCACAGCAGACGGAGGCAGTTTGACACGTGATGCTTTTTATCTGCATGTTGGTCTCAAATGTTTAAGTCAAAGTGAAGTTTTGAGGAGTTTGATTCCACCCGGAAGAGTTCTGAACCAAAACCGCCCAGTTTGTAGAACAAACATTGACTTTTATTAGATAAAGTCTGCAAAAGTTTTGACCTTTTTCCTCCAAACATTCACTGGGAAAGATGTTTTGAGTAGTTGTCGATCATTCCATCAAATGTCAAATCGATTAACTCAATATTTTTAAATGATACATCTGCGTAATATTACACCTAAAATTGCTTAACTTCCCTCTCTCTGATGGAGGGCAGCAGTAAAACATTGCCTTGTTCAGAAATCTGAATCCATTTTTTTTTAATAAAATAGATAAAAATCCTTTAGTTTTTACAATAGAACCTTTTATCATGCGTAAAGTTTGTGATGGCAAAGATAACGTGAGTGTAGTTTGTTCAAAAGAGCCTGTTTTCATTGATCTTTATTGTTAATTTTCATTAATTAAGTTGCCTAACATTTAAAAGCATTAGGAACTGATCTCCTCAAAGGAGAGTGAACAGAGATTTCCCAGCTGAGGACAAGTTAAAGTGGCAGAAAGGTTTTAAATATTGCATACACTTAGTAATATTGATTTTTTTTTTAGGTGGCTAACTGACGTTTGCTGCTGACCCTGTCCACAGCGGTACACTACTTTGCCTCCATGCTGATACTCCTCTCTAATAGAGATAATACACTGACTGTGTAGTACCTCATAAAAGCCTGCTTAAAAAGTGAGAGAAAAAAATGACAGCTCTAGTCCCGCCCAAACTCATCATTTAAAAACCCTTCCCCAGTTTAGATTCTATGACACAAAGTTGTATTTCACATCTACTGTCTCTAGATCGAAATGAAATTGTTTTAAACCAAGTGGTCGATAGAGAGATGATATTAACTTGAGGGAATTGATTCCAGGGCACATAATTTTGAGGAATGGTTACATATTTCAAGCATATAAATTACTGAATTCAGTGGGGGAAACTAAAGATTTTGATGGAATACTTTGTGATTTAAGACCACATGTTACACAAGTATTCCCAACATAACATTCTCTGCTCTTGGGGAACTCTAAGGAGGAAGTGATCCAAGACCTTTGCTGACCTCTAGTGGTGACAAGGAGGAATTAAAACAATTCTATGACCAGTAAGTTGCTGGAGTTGGTGTAACTTTGGATCAGAACTCTGCATGTTTTGTTTTGTCACGTTTATCAGAGAACAAAACGGTTTTCTGATGTTTAAAATGTAATAAACAGGCGTAAGGTTTTAATTTCTCTGACTGGAATGAAACTCCTCAGTTCAAACAGACCGACAGCAGTACTGGATTATTTCCACTGAACACCTCCGGCTGGGAACAGGTGAATCCTCATCGACACCTCCGAGTGTCTCCGTTAATGGCAGGTAGGCGAGCAGCCGCTACTATTGTAAATATCAGAGTCAGAGGTCCTTCATATTTTTACATGGACAGATCAATCAGGGCTCAAACAGTGATGTCACAACAGGAGTGAAGACTGAACCAAGAAGCAGAAGGTGAAGGTGTTTTACCAGTGACCCTTTAACTCATTACAGAGCCGCGGAGAGGTCAAAGGTCGCAGGAACACGACATTCAGTCTGTGATTTGAGGTTGAAGCTTCTTGGCCGAGAATGTTCTAGTTTCAACACACTAGGATTTTTTTTTTTTAAGAAAAAAAAAGCACTTTCTTCACCGTTTGTTTCTCTTTCTTTTATCAGCAAAATGTATGTTCCCCCAGTATGTTTTTTTTAAGGTTTTAAAAAATGTCTTATTTGAGTTGACATAAGGTCTTTCAATTAAATAAATATTTCAACAATTTTGACAGTAAAACATTTGATGTTGGCGTATTTATTATCAATATTATTAAGCAGGTTTCGGGTCTAAAAAGTTGTAATTTAGTTTAATTTTAGTGTCCTGCTTTGTCTTTAGGCCATCTATACATACATTAGCATTAGCAACATACAAGAAATTGTCATAATACTTATTTTACAATGAATCCCAAAAATGTCCCAGTTACAGTCGCAAATTGTAAGTGCTTTCCTTAATCGATCAATGGTAACAATAATAATCAATTAATCATTATTAAAATAACATAAAAATTATGCTTATACCAAACAATATAAAATGTCTTTTTCCCCTACAATCAAACTTTTTTTGCCACTATAACATGTTACATGTTCCCTGGCAGCATTACATTGCTTATGAAATGGTATAAAGGGGTAAAGGCCTACATATTGAAGACATTTACTTTATCAGATCACATGGGAGCGCGCTCATAAAAATATCATCTATTATATTTCCAATCTTTATTTGATAGTAGATCGATTGCATTTTATTAATCGATTCAATTTTCTCAGAGTAAATGATTGATTATCATCTCTAGTCCTGATAGTAAATAAGACAAATTTTCTACAAATTAAGATGCGATTCAGAGCACGTCTGATCAAAACTCCGCTATTTTGAAGAGTGAACAGTCTAAGTTTTTTAAAGGGATAGTTTGTCTTATTTGAAGTGTGGTTGTGTCAATAGTCAGCATGTTACCCTCAACAGATGGCAGTCGACAAGCCACCTTTTTGAAGGGGCAGCAGGAGGACTGGAGACTAAGTGTGTTTGTTCATCTATCGATGTGTTCTGACTTATTGTCTGTGGCTCTCAGCAGTTCACTGGTTCCTGCTGACTTAAATCTTAAAACACCATAATAATCAGTTTTTTTTTTTTTTTTAAAGAAGTCTCAGTAACTTCCTCAAATATTTTTTTTATCAAACAAACACAAAGAGCTGGTGCATTTGTTGGGGACTACAGGGGCGTATTAATCCACATTTGGTGCTCTAGTGAGTATTTTATGCAGCAGAATGGTGCATGTGGGACTGAGTCAAAACAAACTAGTGTGTGTATTCATAGTCATGAATGAACATGTCATCCAGTGTCACAGTGTGGCCCACTGACATGTTTTTAATAGTTGGACAACAATGAAGCTCTTTGGCACTGAGGAATAAGATATATCAGGATTTGTTACACAGATTATACTTTTTGATAGTAACTTATTGTTTAGTTTTGGTCTCTTCATGTATCGACATGAAGAATGTGGACATCAAGAAAATATAGAAAATCACCAGGGTCATGTAAGATAATTCAACATGCAGCTAAGACTGATGGGATATGTAGATGTTGAATGCTAACAAAATAAGTTTAATTGTCTTTACAAAGATTACATAAGAAAAATATTTTTTGTCTTACCTGTAGTTGTATCTCATCATGCAGATAGTTTTGATGTCGAGACATCCATCTTTGAGATTTAAAAAAAACTTATGCAGTCTTTCCAGAAAAAGTCTCCTGGTTACAGCTGTCAGCAGTTTCTAGAGGAACTACTGTACTTCTGCAACAGAGAGTAGTTCCATTCAGTCATCATTCAGAGTAACAGGAGCACTGCTTCTGGAACAAAAAGTTACTCTTATTTTTCAAAATATAGATTTATTTTTAATGTTTTTGTATCTAGCATCTATTCCACTGGAAAAAATCTGGAGCAACAAAATCAAAACCATCTGCAAGACTAAAAACTAGTGCAGAAGCACAGAAACCCTGAGACAAAACAATTCTGGTGATCCATTTGCTAAGTAATTGAAATTATTTTCTCTCCTATTTATAACTAACAAACAGATTTTTTCTCTCTTTCTTTTTTTTTCCATCTGTGAAAATAAGTGGAAAAAAGTTTTGGCAGGTATGGAGCCAGGGTAGTGGGTTAATATCCCAAGATAAAAGTTATAGATTTAGAAGAAAAAAACTTCCATATTCTTTTAGATTAAAGGTCCAAGAAACTTGGATATTCTCTAAATTTACAGGGAAAAACTTTTCTCTGAGATTAAGGTGGCATACTTACAGGAAAAAACTTGAATATTCTTTAAGATTAAAGTGGTTCATTTATAGTTAAAAAATTCTCTGAGGTTGTAGTGGTAAACTTCATACTAAAAAAAATCACAAATTTATGAGAAAAAAGTGTATGTTCTCTTAGAGTATAAAATCATAAATGTGCGAGAAAACATTCAGGAAAAGGTCTGAGATTTAAGGAAAAAAAATCACGAGAAAAGGTGTTTTTTAAGGCTTTGCAAAGTTTTGACAACATATGCACCCATTTTCAGAGATAAAAAAAAATCACCTGTTCTTAAGTCTCAAACCAGGAGAGAAACTACTTAGGTCAGACAGAAAATGAATCAACATTTTTTTTCTCACTTGCCCCTCAGGGCTTCTGTCCAGCAGAGCTAAGTGAAAAAAATGTTTTGTAATTTCAGTGACTGACCCCTTAAAATGACGGCATGTTTACATTTTACCGTACAACATAGTTTTAGATTATTGATCTCAGAATCAATAATCTACAAAAAAAAAGAAATACATTTTGAGATCTGTTGAAATTCATCTAAAAATTCAGTCATCACAAACAAATCTGGAAACACAGGAACTTGTTGATACATTTATTTCCTCCATGTTAGCACATAGAATATATTTATATACATATTGCTAGCTAAAGCATCAAAAAAAAAGTCAAGAGCATAGAAAATGTTAAGCCACAATTAATAGTTTACATATGGACAGAACAGAAGATGACCTACAGGAGGTGAGAACAAAGTTGACTTTACACTGCTTTTATTCCAGTTAGAAGTACATAAACACTCCTTAAGTACAAGCAGGATTTCATCAAGTACTCACAAAGTATAATGTACTTAATTAATCTCGAATAAGCACAGTGAGAAGTCTGGTTATGAGTGACAATCTGATCGATTTACTCACTTTTTCAAGCTGTAAAACAGCCTCAAAATATGTGATTTAGCTCGACTGAAGTTCCAGAAAATAAAATAAAAAAAACATCATTGTCATATTGCATTGCTCTGAGGGAGTGCAACTGTCTTTTCTTACATGAGGAGAAAAAACAAATCAAAAAGAAAAGGAGCCGTAGATACACACACCTTTTACTCATGCAGTTAAAAACCAGAGATACAAACTGGAATGACATCAAAAACTTTTCCACATAAGGAGGAAAAAGAAAAAGAAAGAAAAACTTTTCACACTGAAATCTTTACGGCTGGATGGACGAATATAAAAACAGTCAGGTCGTATGTGTGTGTGTGTGTGTTTGCGTGTGTGTTTGCGTGTGTAACATAAAACATGTGTCACCTTCAACACGTGTGTCCGTTTGGGAGAACATGCGTTTATTGGTTGGTTTTCAACATGATGTTAAAAACAACACACACTGAAATATTCAGATACATCAAAGGTGCCGTGTAGCTCTCACTCAGTTTAAAATAAAAACAATTTTTAAAAAAATAACCAAATCAGAAACACGTCATACATGCTGAAAATGACACAAACCTCACACAGAAGCCGGAGCTGATATGGTAACAGTTGTACATTGTACAAAACTAGAACTAACAGTCATCCAGATCGCTGCCAATACAGAAAAAAAAAAAAGTTGAAATATTTGAGTCCATTTACAATGTACATATAATATGAGGGAGGAGATATTGACAGAATGACATTTTATTTACATGTAGTGCAATGATGATTAAAGAAAAAGACGGCATGTTTAAAGCCTGCAGAGGAGAACTGTGATAAAACAAAACAAGAACATTCATTTCCAGAAATCAATTACTGAAATGGGCAGAAAAATAAAACGTGAGCTGCAGCGCGCTGGATCAGACGAGAAAAGGTCAAACGGGAGCTGAACTGTACAATAACATGTTACATCATAAAGTGATACACTTAAATGAGTTTCCAAAGAAAGACTGAGTGAACATTTGAAATCTGGAACAACAGTTACCGTAAATTCTCTAATAATGGACAGTTTTCAGACAATAATAATCATAGTTTGCTCTTATACACTAGTAGTGTAAGTCATCAAATCCAATTAAAACACCAAAAACCAACAATGAATATATTGTCTTTGTATCCAAATTCTGATTTATTTTCATTGTTGTCCAAAAACAATGAGCCACACTGTTTCACTGGCTGATGTGTTCCATCATTACTATTAGAGCTGTACGATTAGTCGATTGGTCAAATTTGATTTAGAGAGAAAATTAGTTATTTCAGCCATTTTTCAAGCAAAAATGCCAAATATTTTCTGTTTCCAGTTTCTTAAATTTGCTGCTTTTCTTTTTGATTTACGAGAGTAAATGAGGAGTCTTTGGGTTTTAGATTGTTGGAGAAAACAATTTCAAGAGGTGATTTAAATTGTGATGAGCGTTTTTATTCTTTTTTTTTTTTTTTGACATTTTATAGACAAAACAATGCAACAAT